>PVJC01039703.1:0-16133 GCA_004026665.1 Murina feae | reverse complement strand
GGATGGTTGGGGGGGAGTTGGGAGATCAACTGAAAGACTTGCATGCATGCATAGGAGAATAATCAGTGGACACGGGAAACTGGGGGTTAGGGAGGAGGTGGGGGAAGGGCAAGGGGAAAAAATGGAGATCTATCTATCATCTGTTGTAATACTTATCTATCACTTGTTGTAATACTTTAAGCAATGAAATAAAAAAAAAGTTATTGTTTACATCTGTCAGGAATCCACTCTGCACTTTTTTTTTTTAAATGAGAAAATGGGTAGAAGCCATTTGGGCTTTCCTTGGAGCTTACCACTCATTTAGTTAAGATCACTGAGTGTGAGAAGTCAATTAAGTGAGCTAATGCATGTGAAGGACTTAGCCCAGTGTGGCCAGAGGAGAGCTTACTAAGTGTTATTGTGCTCTTGTCAGGAGCAAGCATTTACGGTGTCCCTGCATTGAAGACACTTTTCAAGGATTGCAGGGAAAGAAAGGCACATGTGCCATAGTCTTCACCTTTAAGGAACTAATTGAGATAAGATGTATGTATAAGATGAGTCGTATGGAAAATCAGTATGTGATCAATGCCATATGCCAATGTGTGCTAAAGGGGTTTAAAGGAGGGAGAGGGTTGGTTGCAAACTAGAATAATAATAACAACCACCACATAAAAGCCACATATTGAGTGCTTACCATGTACTAGGCACCGTTCTAGATTTTATAGATGTTCACTGATTTAATCTTCGTGTCGCCCATGTGAGATGGGCATTGCTATTATTGTTTCTCGTATAGAGCAGGAGACGGAGGCAGGATTTGCTAACTGGCCCGGGGTCACATGGCCAGGAAATGGTGAAGCCTCATTAGATTCTGGACTGCCTGAGTCCAGAGCCACAGTCTTCCTTATGCCAGGGGGGGCCCGGAAAACCTGGGTGAAGGAGGGACCTTTTGGACAAAAGACCCACACGATCTCACAGAGACAGCGGGTGTAGGTGGGGAAAGAATGAAAGGTGAGTTTTCAGGGACACACTGAAAAGGCCTCCAGTGCAGGTGAAAGGCATTTGGACTCCATCAGGAAGGCAGTTGGAGGACCAGTGAATGAACTTACCAAGAAAATAACCTGTACCCAACAGTCCGGGAAGATGGGTCTCGCAGAGGGACATGGCATTGCAGGGCAAGCACCATGGTTTGAGTCTGGGCTTTCTAAATCATTTCTGCTTCAGCCTGCGGCTGTGTAGGAGTTTGTCTGATTTTCATTAGCCTTTTCTCCCTTAGCCTTGAGGGATCAATAACTACAAAATCATAGTCATCAAGCCTAAGTGCTAGTGTGTAACCTGCCGTCTCAAATGACAAACGGCAAATCCATGTACTGTCATTCCTCCGCGGAGATCCCTTCTCTCTTCTCTCGATTGGGGCCAAAGAATGCAGAACAACCTTTCAGAGCAACCCTGGAAACTCATTAGGAGAATGGTGCTTCACAGAGACCCAGAGGCACTGAAGCCCCAGCTGCACTTGAAGACTTAGCTCTAGGTCCCAGGGGCTAATTGGAAGAATCCTTTGTGATCACCTGATTAAGACTTTTATATGTAGGGCGCACTAGAGGCCCAGTGCACAAAGATTCGGGGGGTGGTCCCTCAGCCCGACCTGCACCCTCTCCAATCTGGGAGCCCCCAGGGGATTTCTCTCCAATCCGGGAGTTTCTGTCTGTCTTTGCAATCACATGAATGAATTGTCTGAGACCCCAACCCAGTTTGGTTTGTTGCTCACAGAATAATAGAGGCATTTTTTACCTTTGCTTTATTGGTGAAGATTTCCTGGAAGTTTTAGGTTATCTTCCTTTTAAATTTTCCTAGACACTCTGATTTTATTATGTCTCTCATCTTTGCTTTCCCTCCATCCCCCACTGCAACAGTATCTTGCTCCAGGCCCACTTTGCTCTAGTGTCTAGGAGATCCATCTGCCACCAGAACAATGATCCCCAGCATTCCTGGTGCTCCCTGCGCTCTGGGCTTCCACTTCCAGTCATGGGGCTGCCATCAGAACTACTATTCCCAGAATTCCTGGTGCTCCCCATGCTGAGAGTGACCAAGGGAGCCACGGCCCCCCCAAGCCTCTGGCTCTCCTGCTCTGCTCTCCACGCAGTGACCAAGGGAGCCACATCCCCCCAAGCTGCCGGCTCTCCCACTTCTGCTCTCTGCCCCAGTGCCTGTGTATGCAAATTAACCCACCATCTTTGTCAGGTTACTTTGCATTTTCACCCTGATTGGCTGGTGAGCGTAGTGAAGGGATGGTCAATTTACATGTTTCTCTTTTATTATATAGGATGGTTAGGGGGAAAAAACCACAACTTTTTGTTCCGTGCTGATTAATCCAAGGTTTCAGTGTAGGCTCCAAAAGAAAGTGTAAGTGGTGGTGGCTGAAAGAGGCACACTGAGCTTCACAATAAATGACACAGGACTCCTGAATATGTGGGAAGGACTGGGAACAAAGGTTACTTACTACATCTATAACTTTTCAGACAAAGAAAATACGTGATTAAGAAATGTTTTGGCAAGATCTCACCAAGATTATTTACTGGAAAGGAGGCCCAGGACTCAGTCAGGCAGGGAAATATGGGGTGTTTGCTGGGGTTGTAGAAGAAGGATAAAGTATGTAAGAAGAGCGAACCCCTCTGGAGAGGAAAGGGGGGGGGTGAGTACCATAACATGGCTGTGTGCTTTGAAGGAACCTGCGAAAGCTGAAATAAATAGAGGAAGGGGCCTGCATGAAATTTAGAGACCAGACTGAGGTGGTAGGGAAGAGGAGGGCTCAAACCTTAATTATACTCATAAGTTATGCTTTGAATATTTAGACACAGCACAGTACTTTGACATTTTAATTTTACTTTAAACTATAGCTCGCTCTTCCTCAGCCTTCTGCAGGAAGAAAACTTGATTGTTTGCACTCATCCTGGCATAAAAATGGCAGGCTTAGGTGAGCAAAGAACATTTCCCTTTCTGATTCCAATGTTCACTCCCTAGCTTTTTATAAAAGAAAAAAATAAACTGCCATCAACTGAAATTTCAGGTCAGGGGCTTGGTTTGAGTGTGTTTGAGGAGAGCTCTTCACCATATCTTTGTGGACATTGGACGTGATTCAGTGTCCTGACTGACCCTTCTGCCTCTGGGGTGCATTTTCTCCAGAATCATTTGTCTCCCACAGGGAGACTCTTCTCCCCCTCCCCCCCTCTGTCTATTTCTCAGACATCTGCCGCACACTTTCTCCAGGGCATATGGTCCAAACCATCCAGAGAGAGCTTTATCTGCTTGGTTTAACTTCTAGGAGAAGACAGAATTGATTGAGTTTCACTCGCAAATACAGTGATGTGCTTGCCAGAAGTTCTGTGTACTCAGTGTCACAAGCATGAATTTATGAGACAATTTGAAAAGGGTCAGAATATAAGAAGATGAGATGAATGCTGGTCCATGAGTGCTTTGTGGTGCTGGGGTAACTGAAGTGCATTCAATGTTCTCCAGAGTTCAAGTTTCTCCAGGAAATGCCATGAGGAAAAAGAGGGCTCCATGGATTGACACTGGGACATGTGGATGCCCATGTTGGTATCCACATGGTAGACATCAATTAGTGGCAGAATGTGACACGAGCTGCCGTCTCCATGCCCTCCTCACTCCCTTAAAGGGCACCTGTTCAATTTGCATAGAGTTAGGCACCATGTTACAATATTCTTGTAACTTCATTTGGTTGTTGTTTGGTATTAGACTTTATATGCCAAGAATTTGATTATTCATAATCCTTACTTCATGAATCATATTCTTCATATTTTTACTTTTTTAAAGTAAGGCAATGATAAACACATTGCCTAAAACAAAAGCTAGGACCTTGAAAATAACATGCATCTGACCAGATGATGGTCCTCTCACATCTTATCCTGCTCCCTTCCCCTGCCCAGGGTAACCATCACCCTAATCATGTGTGCATCGGTCCCTTACTCTCCTTTCTGTATGTAGGTCTAAAAATGTTCTACATGAAAACAGAAAATATACACAGAAAAAGTATGCATCTTTACAGGTGTATAGTTTATTTTACCGGTATAAAAATATCAAACTATATATTATCTTTTGGGGCTTTTTTCACTTAATATTTTTACTACTGTTATTCATCTCTATTGCTACATGTTGTCATTGTAGTTCATGTGTTTCGACTGCTGTATAATATCCCATTTGGGATTATATTCAGTTTATTCATTCACTATCCCATTAATGGGCATTCAGGTTGGTGCTGGGATTTTAGCGACTGCAAATACATTCGCTATAAATATTCTTGAAGATATAGTCAGTTGTCCATGAATGAAAGAGTGCTTTGTGTATATGGCTTCATTTTTTTGAAACCAGCAGTATAGTACTTTGAGCCAGTGGAACATTTGCAAGAAGCACAATGAAGATAAATCCTCAGTGCATTTTATTTCAGTTGGTGTGAAGGAGTAGCATGTAAACTTTATATGAGACAAGACACCATCTCGTTTTCACTTGTTCCTCCCACCATTTCACCAGTCCTACCCGGTACTTGGAAACAGTCTGGGTGCACAGCAAGCACTTAATTTATACATGGTTTCAAGGTAGTCAGTGCTTGTTGACTTCATCTTACTTTATTTTTTAAAATAGATTTCTTTATTGATTTCAGAGAGGAAGGGAGGAGAGAGAGAGATAGAAACATCAATGATGAGAGAGAATCATTGTAGGCTGCCTCCTGCACACCCCCTACTTGGGATCGAGTCAGAAACCCAGGCATGTGCCCTCGGCCGGAATCGAACCTGGGACCCTTCAGTGCACCGGCTGACGCTCTATTCACTGAGCCTAGCCGGCTAGGACTCATCTTACCTTAAACTCTGAAGGTAAGACCATATTCCCTTGAAAACAGTCTTTTATGCTTCCATATGTTTAATTGGATCAGTTCTTTGCATTAGACTATCTAGCATCTACCATGAACAAGGCAGTATCATCTTAATAAAGCATATTTTTTTGCCCTTAAAGAACTTCCTACCTAGTGGGGAGAGGGTTGTGCAAACTGAGAATTATAATGTGTTACAATATGTGCTGTAATACTTAGGTCAGAGAGAAAGGGTACTTACCTGTCCCTGGGAGAGAAGACTCCTGGGGGTTGGATGAGGAGAACATCTTAGAGTTGATATTTGGAGAACGAGTAGGAGTTCACAGGTTAGGTTAGGGGGGTGGATGGTAGTCTATTTCAGGAAAGTTAGAGGCATGGGTGAGCATGGCACACTCAGGCCCTGACAGGTGGGTGGTTTTGACTAGGACATGCATTGCATGCCATGTGATGGAAGTGGATGAGAAATCAAATTTGCTTGTGGTGTTGTGAGTCTCTCCAGTTCGGAGGATTATGGTTAGGCCAAAGTCATTTTCACTTTGCTCCATGCTCTATCCCACTACTAGTTATCTGGGTCTGTGGTACTTAGCGACAAATCTTCCCCTTGCCTTTCATTTGGCTAAGAAGGCAGGCCTGACCTTGTACCCAGAGTGAGGGGAAGATCCCAAAGACCTCTCTCTGGCCCTTGTCAGCCTGTTTGCTTGGACAGTAGAGTTCACCAAGTTAGGATTCAGGACCAGTCTGTGGTCATGAACAAGTATTTTTCTCTCCGGGAAATAGACCAAAGTAACTCCATTGTAGGGGCAGCAAACGTTCATGCTGGGAAAAGTCTACCTCCTACTTCTGGTCTTTTAGCCATAGTGCTCTTTCTCAGCCCTAGTTCTGCCCCCCAGCTTCTGTCATATATTTGCTTTCTAGTGATGAGGCAGTAGGGGTGCTACAGGGATGACGGCCTCACCAGCACCCGTCTCTGACCATCTGTTCTCAGACACTCTATGGCTGGCAGAGGGAGCGATGATTTCAGGGAAGAGTACCAGAGGGGGCTGGTGGACAGCAGGCGTCTCTCTTCTCAGAGAAAACAGCTAGTCCTCTGTGGCCAATTCTCCCTCTAACTAGAGGCATTATACAGCCACTGCACACACAAACACACACACTTGGGAAAATCAGATGGAGTTATACCAAATAAAATTTTTATTGGCATGGATAGAGGTAGAGAAACACATTTTATCATGCCACAGCATAAGAGTGTTATATTTTGGATGACCTTTTGGAAGTCTATCTTTTACGTTCTTCTTATTAGAGATTTAATTTCTTCGTATTCTTGTACCTACCTCCCATAATGGTTAAGATCACAGCCTTTAAGTTCGATAGACTTGCCTGTGTTTGAAATCTGCTGCTTTATAGCCCTTTATAGACTTTTGACATATTATTTAATTTCTGAGGCTCAGTTTCCTTAGCCAAAAAATGGATCACTTAGCTCCTACATTGGGTTATATGAGGTGTAGTGCATGTAAACTAGTTTACAGTAGCTTTTTATGGAGTTATTTGAATTTTGGACCTATATGTTGTTCTCATAAAAGAATTCAGTTCATCCCTTCAGCTGTGTCAGTCATCTGGAAACCAAATAGGCTCTCTTCCTATTTGCCTAACACTTTTTTTTAACATCATTCAGTGCAGATGCTAATAAGAGGATTGTCATATGCAGAGTAGGCACCTCTCTGCCTAAACATGGCTCTCTCACTTTGAAAACAGTGCTTTAAAAATCTCCTTCCCTACAAAACTTCCCAAAGAACACTCTTTTTCCCACCTGGTTATTGCCTCTATGTTTGTTGCAGTGTTCTCTCTGCTTTCATATATTTAGCTTTGCAGAGTCATAGTCATTTATCCACCCGTGTTTGTCCCATTTCTCTCTTTAGAAAACATATCCCCGCTGGTTCGTGGAATAAGATATTCCTTCCTTTCTTCTTGGGTATGCCATTTTTTTCTGTCCTCAGGGACCTAGGAGAGAATTTGGCTTGACATTCAGTATGCGTCAGTTTATTACAGTGTTTTTCTTCCCTTAGTTCATCACGCGATTTAAAAAGATTAGTTGGGGCAATGGTCATGTAATGATGGCATATGTCCCTTAGTGTGCGTCATCTGTAACTTCTGTGTATAGAATTTCCTAGAAGTCTTGTCAGTAGTTATAAGACAGGCCCATTGGAAACACTTCATTTTCTGGCATTTTCATACATGTCAAACCACTCTGTCATGAATTGAAGATGTAGCGTCCTTCCTTTTTATGATGTTACCAAATCTAGCCCAAGTTCAAGGAACTCTTAAGAAAATTACTATGATATGAACAGATTCTAATGAATTGAAATAGAGGTTTCTCCACCTTATGTAATTAGCATTTTGAGAGTTACATAATTCAGTGGAGGGTCTGGGCAGACAGGGATTGAAAAGTATGGAGAAAGTTGGAGAAAGGAATGGTGAGGGGGTGAAGGGAACAACCCATTGCTTTTGATCAATTGGAATTCTTTAATCAAACATCAGAACTCTTTCTGCCAGGCACTGGGGCTGGCCCTAGGTTGTCTCTGCTCTCACCAGATTCTGGATACCCCAGTTGTAGTAAGTTGTATTACAGTCCTGTCCAGGTGGGGCAAATGGAGAAAATACTAATGGTGCAAGCTAGAGGGAGAGGGACTAGTTCCGTCAGTGGGACCCAAGACGTGCAAGGCTGTCTTTTCTCAACTGTACTTCATCCGGTCGGTGTGCAGTTAGATATTGAGGGGTTTCCAGCTCTCACCTCCTGCTGTTCTTATCAAGCAGCCGCAGGGTGTTCGTGTCTAACAGCATCTCCTCCTCATCCTCCTTTCTGCGGTGCTGGGGACCTCAGAACACCCGTGAGATGGCGAGGAACCTCTGCTGTTCCCCTTGCGCTCTGATTCCGGGAGCTTTGGGGGTTTCATGTGTTCAGCAGCCCTTAGTATGTTCAGTTGGTCTTATCCCTATTGCCAGTGACATCTTTCTTCTTCCTAATCATTGCCTCGTGGAGTATGAGAAAGGGCTTTGTAGTGCTGTAGTCTGACTCCTTCAAGTTAGGAGATGACAGGTCTGCAGAAACACACTTTGGTGACAGGCAGAGCTAGGACCAGAACCGGGTCTCTGGAATCCTCCTCCAGGACTCCTTCCTTACACATGCCCTTTCTCTCTCCCGCTTTGCAGTGTCAGACTTAGAGAAGCATTCTGATGTTTTTAGATGAAGAACCTCAAACCTCAGTAAAGTTTCTAAAAAACCCGTTGTAAACCAATTTCTTTTTATTCAGAACACATTGCCCTTATAACCAGGAGAGAAAATACAGTTCTGTTAAAGAAGGAAAGTCCAAGTTCCACTCACCTCACTCTTCCGCAGTAAGTGTCCTGGATTGAACAGGATTATGCAGTCATTTCACATCTCTACTGAGGTGACTCCTCATCCATGACATCTTCACCGGCCACCCTTTTCAAAATAGTAACCCAATCCCCTCCACACAACCCTTTTGTGGCCCCCTCACTGCTTTGTTTTCTGCCCAGCACTTGTCACTCTCAAGCAAGAGGGTGTCTCATTCTAGTTGTTTTTTGCTCAATATTTCTCTTCTTCCACCATTATGAAAACTCCATGGCAACAGGGACCTTTGTCTGTTTTGTTCATTGATGTACGGCAGCACCCAGAGCAGTGCCTAGAACACAGTAGGTGAATATTTGTCGAAACAATAAATGCATGAACTTAGTGCAAGTAACAGCTTTTCTGTGCTTAGTTTTCTTGTGAGTAAAATAGGAATAAATAGTTTCTTTGTCATCAGGTGGCAATGAGAACTAAAGGAGTTCATTCATATGAAGCACTTAGAATCACCCTGCACATAGTAGGTGTTCAATAAAGATTCCATGCTATTATGATAATTATTAAATACTAGGGGCCCGGTGCACAAAAATTTGTGCACTCAGTGGGGGGGGGGGGTCTCTCAGCCCCACCTGTGCCCTCTCGAAGTCTGGGACCCCTCGGGGGATGTCCACCTGCTGGCATGCCTGGCCAGCCTGGGTGAGGGGCTGATGGCCACTTCAGGCTGCCCACAGCCCCTTCAGGGTTCGGGTCCCTACTGGGGTGCCTGGCCAGCCTGGGTGAGGGGTAGAGGGCCATTTCAGGCTGCCCACAGCCCCTTCAGGGTTTGGGTCCCTACTGGGGTGCCTGGCCAGCCTGGGTGTGAGGGGCAGAGAGCCATTTCAGGCTGCCCACAGCTCCTTCAGGGTTTGAGTTCCTACTGGGGTGCCTGGCTGGAAGCAGGTATTTGGGATTTATTGAACTTCTATAATTGAAACTTTGTTGCTTTGGTTCCCTGCTCAAAGCCTGGGTTGCCCCTGGCAACCCAAGGTCCCAGCCTGGCAGGTATCTGGGGTTTGTTTATCTTCTATAATTTAAACTTTGTAGCTTTGAGTAGAACTCAGGGCCCACAGGCCCCTGGCTTCCTCCATTGCCCGGGACAACTCCAGCTTCGTGGCTGCTGCCATGTTAGTTGAGTTAATTTGCATATTTTCTCCTGATTGGTTGATAGGCGTGGCTTGTGGGTGTAATGGAGTGAGGGTTAATTTGCATATTACTCTTTTATTAGATTAGATTTGATTTTCTTCCTAGACTGTAAACTCCTCGAGGGCAGTCTTTTTTGTACATCATCTTTTTATTCCTGGTAGTAATGTGGCTAACACATGATTGATATTCAGTGTTTGTTAAGTAGATAAATAAAATAACTCAGAGAAATTGTAGGCAATACCTCTGTAAATATTCGTTAAATGTAAACAAATAAGTATTCTTCCTGTCTTTTCCCCCAAGCTGCAATTGGCAAGTCTGCATGGAATAGCATGATTATGTTGTGCTTGAGCTCATCACTTAAGCACTGGGGCTGATAATTTATTTTTGTTGCCATGACTTGGCTGAAATCTCCTGGGGATTGACAGCCATGGCAGAAACTTGTGGGTGATGGATGTCACCCCAGTCTGTGTGATCTCAAGCAGTTACTTGAGATCTCTTTCATTCATAGTTGGTACTTCACAGAAATGCTCTCCTGGCAAAGGCAGTGCTTAGCGCAGGGTTGAAGAGAGAAAGGTACTCTTCCTCTCTGTTCTTAAGAAGAGTTAAAGGTTGTAAAAAGGTCCAGCTTTTAAACATGAGCCAGCCATTTGAATTGCATGGGCCTCATAGTTTTTCTGGTAAAATTTGAGAATGGGATTAGATGATCTCCAAGGGACCACCTACTTTTTGAATTTCCCGACTCTGTGGAAAATAATTAAGAAGGCTCCACACTATTGAAGAATTTAAAGGGCAAGGGTTTAAGTGGGGACACTGATAAAATGGAAGCGGATGCTAGTCTAGGAGCATCGGGCAAGTGGCTCGGTGACATGTTGTGTCTGTTTGTGCAGGAACTGGAAAATTATAGTATTTAAAATAGAAAATGAACTCAGAACCACATCTTGACCTCCTGGTTTGGGTCAGTTGATTTAACTTGAACTAAGTTGCATGTTTGCTGTCCAATCTGGGCATCTGATTTGTGAACCTTTCTCATAACTAAATCCTGAGAGATTTCCCATCATGCCCATAAGGTAATTCAGTTTGGCAAGAGGATTTGGACCTTGACAAAATCTCTTGCCCAATTTGGTTTCCAGAAAGGCTGACTTACCTAATATGAAAATAAGTGAAAAACAAAACCTTTGGCTGTTACTTGATGAAATGCCACTCGAAAGTATAATTTCCCCCCAACACCCCAGTAGTATGGAGAAGATTGTTACCATTTGCTCCTAAATAACTGTCCTTGGTGTACTGTTCTTCCCTGCCAAAGTGTTCCAATAAGGCTAAATCACTAGGCAGTGATAATAAATCATAGGAATCCTTGTGTGTCTATGCATGTACGTGAATGTATGTGAGTGTATTTTATATCATGTGTATACGCCTGCATTCTCAAACTCCACATTAATGTTAATTTTCTGTTGCTGCATAACAAATTACTAAATCTGCGTGGAAAATAGTGGTTTATAACAACACACATTTACTATCCCACAGCTTTTGTGGGTCAGGAATCTGGACAGGGCTTATGTGGGTCATCCATTTAGGATCTCACAAGGTTACAAGTCATGTGTCAGCCAGGCCGTGGTCTCATCTGAGGCTTGACTGGGGAAATGCATTTTTGTTAGCAGAGGGTTTCCATTTCTTGTTAGCTGTTGGCCAGAGGCTGCCATCAGCTCCTTACCACGTGGGCCCCCTTAACATAGGCACCTCACACATGGCAGCTTGCTCCTTTCAAACTAGCAAGGAAGTTTAATGTTTTTGTGTAGCTCAATTTTTTTTTTATAGATGTAACTTCAGTTTCCCCCCTATTATCTTTATAAGATGAGATAGAACTAGGGAGAACCAAGAAAACTTCTAAAAAGCTCAGTGAAATGGCTAAGGTTGCAAAGCAGCCAGTGGTTGCACTGGAATAAGAGTACAAGCTAATTAATAACAAAAACTAACATTTATTAAATCTTTATTACATACCAGATACTGTGTGAATAGCTTTATGTCACTACATGCTCATTCAGTTCTCAATACAACACTCTGAGTTAGGTATTATTATTATAACCAAAGTGTTTAACAGGCGGGGAAATTGAGGATTAGAGTGCTTATATAACCTGCCCAAGGTTTGAAAGTGCCCAGGCTGACTGCAGAAGCCACTGTCCTCCTACTCTGAAGATCTGCCATTGAGACATAATGTGGCCCGTGTTCAGAACTCTTCCTCTCTTCCATCCGTACTTAAATCAGTGAAGTACTGCAAAGGGATAATTGTAATAGGTTGCTCCTCTAAAAGTGCATTCATAAAATGGGAGACAATGTTGGTTTTTTTCTACGTGAGCCAGGCTTTCTCAATTTTCTGAAGACATGTGGGACAAATGGAAGGAAACCAGAATTTAATGGTATTTGCATGTATTAACACTTCTGTTGCATGTGCATCTTTAAAAAAATCAAAATTACAAACTCTTCAAAGTTGATAGGATACAGCTTATTAATTTTAATTTCTTTAAAATGTTTTAATAAGGCATTATGCATTTCATTCTATAAGAATACAAATAATCTAGAAAAGGCAGATTAGGTCTGTTTTAGGTAGTTGTATCTTACTGAGAAATGTGCAAAATTAGATTTAAGTATTAGAAACTGAAATTTGAGACTAAAATAACCTAGTGTGTGTGTGTGTGTGTGTGTGTGTGTGTGTGTGTGTGTGTTTGTCTGTTCCTTCTGTATTTCTGGAAACCTAGATAGTTATCTTGCCAGATACTTTAAAATGTATCAATACAGAGAAAAAAAATAGAATACAGACAAGGGTTTGTTAACTATTTTATTTATTGATTTTTAGAGAGAGAAGAGAGGGGGGAAAAGAGAAACATCAGTTTGTTGTTGCATCCATTTATGCATTCATTGGTTGATTCTTGTATGTGTCCTGACTGGAGATTGAACCCTAAATCCTGGCATATGGGGAGGATGCACCGACCAACTGAGATACCTGGCCAGGGCAGGTTTTGTAATTATTGAGCTTTTTCATAAGTAGCAGAATGGAGCATCTGCAGATAAAGGTCAAGAGGATAAAAAATGCCATACTGGGTCAGACCCAGGCCAACATTTGAAAGTGTTGCGGCCACCCTCCCTGTTACATAAGATGGAGAGTGACCGAATCCTCCAGCTGGGAGGACCCTTAGGCACACCAAGTGCTCCTCACCATGTGCTAGTGGGGATGCAAAGGTACAAGTGGGCCAAGGTCACAATCCAGTTTCCTGCATTAAATCCTTATGAATTTGCCTTTCCTTAACTCGTGTTGGAAATCTTCCTTGAACTCACTGTTGTTCTTCCTCCCATGCTGCATTTGTATTGCTTTTGCTAAAGCTCAGTCCAAGTCAGCGCAGTGCTATAGTTACTTAGGTAGGTGTCTCATTCCCCCCTAGGGTGCTGTGGGCTATTTTTTTCTCTATGTAAAACCGTTTTTCTTTCTTTTTTTTAAAATTTTGTTTTCTTGCTTCAAGTATTACAAAGGGTAGTACACGTCTCCTTTTTTCCCCCCAAGCCTCTCCTACCCACCCCCCCCAGTGTCTTATGTCCATTGGTTATGCTTGTATGCATGCATACAAGTCCTTCAGTTGATCTCTTACCCATCCCCAACCCTCCTTGGCCTTTCCCCTGTAGTTTGATAGTCTGCTCGATGCTGCTCTGCCTCTGTATCTACTTTTGTTCACCAGTTTATAATGGTCTTTATTATCCATAAATGAGTGAGATCATGCAATATTTTTCTTTCATTAACTGGCTTATTTCCCTTAGCATAATGCTCTCCAGTTCCATCCATGCTGTTGCAAATGCTAAGAACTCCTTCCTTTTTACAGCAGCATAGTATTCCATTGTGTAGATGTACCACAGCTTTCTAATCCATCCATCTGCTGATGGGCACTTAGGCTGTTTCCAAATCTTAGCTATGGTGGATTGTGCTGCTATGAACATAGGGATGCATATGTCCTTTCTGATTGGTGTTTCTAGTTTCTTGGGATATATTCTTAGGAGTGGGATCACTGGGTCAAATGGGAGGTCCATTTTTAACTTTTTGAGGAAACTCCATACTGTCTTGCCGTGGGCTATTTTTAATCAACTTTGAGCTCCTTTCAGTGAGTAGCATGAGGCCTGACATGTTGGAGGTGCTCAATATATACAGTAGCCCCCCCCCCCTTAGTCTCGGTTTGAGGGTCTATAGTTTTAGTTTACTGTAGTCAACTGTGCTCCCAAATTGATAAATGAAAAATTTTAGGTATTTTGAGAGCAAGCGAGACCACGTTCACATAACTCTTATTACAGTATAATGTTATAATTGTTCTATTTTATGTGTAGTTATTGCTGCTAGTCTCTTACTATGCCTAATTTATAAATTAAGTTTTATTGTAAGTATGTATGTATAGGGAAAAACAGCATACATAGTATTCATCCCTATCTATGGTTTCAGGCAATTCACTGGGAGTCTTGGAATATTTCCTCAGCCAATTAGGGGGAATTACTGTATTGGGTGAATTTAATTAAAGGTATATTTGAGTATATTCCATAGACTTGATCCTATAGTGGAAGGCAGGGCTTCCAACCATTAGTTCTGAAACTTCCATTGTAAGACTTTGAGGGGATCCCTCTTCCCAGGAATCTGAGAGTTGATGAACAAATTGAAATCCACTGTATCACTATCCTTCATGCTCCTATGTTTTGTTGTGTTAATTTGTGGGGGGAGGGCCTCTCAAGTTATTGTGGGTTTTTTTTCTGCTTTAAAAAATTGTGGTTCAAATATACAACACAAAATTTACAATTTTAACGATTTTATCTGTATAATACAATTTCACTAGGCACATTCACATTGTTGTGCAACCGTCACCACTATCCATCTCTAGAACTTTTTCATCATCCCACCTGAAACTCTGTACCCATTAAATAATAACACCCTCTTCCCCTTGCCCCCAGTGCCTGGTAACTGTGATTCTACTTTCCGTCTCTGTGAATGTGCCTATCCTAGGTACCTCATGTAAGTGGAATTGTATAATATTTGTCTTTTTGTGACCAGCTTATTTCACTAAATATTTCAAGGTTCATCCCTGCCATAGTCGATATGAGTCTTTCATTCCTTTTTAAGTCAGCCATTATCTTTTAGGAGTCGAGTTTCAGTATTTTTAGTTTTGTAGCCAGAGGTATATTTTTCTTTTAAACCTATCCTCGGCCTTTTCTTGGGATGAAATTCCCAAGGGCATGCCTCGTCTTCCTGAGTAGTATTATTTGGGGTAGCCGAGTAGCAAAACTGAGGCCATTAATGCCAGTGTAACAGATGAGCACCTACTGTGTGACAGGGGCTCTGCCTGTGAACAGAGATTACACAGTTTTTGGAAGGAGTCAACTGTATAGTTGGTTAACTATAGTATCATGTGCTAAATGTGAGGAGCCAGAAGGATGCTCTCAATCTGCTGTGGACTACGAGGGGAATTTAGGAAAGGTTCAAAGATGAGGTCCTATTTCAAATTGGCTTTGAAGGATGAATAGGTGTTAGAGCTAGAGGAAGGAGTGATGGCATTCCATGAATAACCTGAGCTAAGGCAAGTGAAAGAAAACATGTGGTTGTTGGAAGAATAGCAAGGAACAGTTTTAAGGGTATAGAAAGCACGGGGGTGGGGGGCTAGGGTATGAGATGGTGGAAAGCTAGAGGTGCTTGAACACCATGCTGAGGAGTTTAGTGGTTTAGTGGAACAAGTCATGCATTTGGAATGCTGCAATTCAGTCTGTGAGTTGACAGGGTGGTGGGTGCATCGCAGTAGGAGTGATGGAGACTAGAGACTGGTGTGTGTAGGCAGGGAAAGTGGGGAGACAAAGGGTTGCAGGATATTAAGCAAGAGATGATGAGGGCCTGAACCAAGGCAGCCTCAGATGAGTTTGCTCATGGTCCATATCATCAGGTATGTTGACTCCAGAGTTCATTGGACTATGCCCACCTAGTGTGTCTCTTTATGTTTTAAAATTCTTATAATTTCAACTCCAGTTTAGAGTCCCGTTTTTATAAAATTTCCATAATAGCTTTTCTTACTATAACCACAGTGGTAAGAAGGAATCTATCATCATCATCTATAATAAAAGAGAAACATGCAAATGTGACCGTTACCACCAGCCAATCATAGCAGCTGTATGCAAATTAACCCAGCCAAGATGGAGGCCAACAGCCAATCAGAGCAGCTGTATGCAAATTAACCCAGCCAAGATGGAGGCCAACAGCCACGGAACTAGAGCAAACCAAAGGGTTCTGTTGCAACTGCCTGCCTATGCTGGCAGTTGGAAGTGGCACCAGGGCACCAGGGCACCAGCAAGTGGGAAAGCAAGGTGGCGGGCCGGGGAGCGGGTAAGAGGTGGCAGGGGGTCGGCGGCCTGCTTGGCAGCTGTCCAGGCCCTTTGCGGGCATCGGGGAGTGGGAAAGAGGCAGCAGGGGGTCAGTGGCCTGCTTGGTGGGCTTCCCAGGCCCTTTGCGGGGCACCGGGGAACGGGAAAGCAAGGCTGCAGGGGCCGGGGTCCTGCTTGGCAGCTCCCCAGACCCCTTGGCGGCACCGGGAAGTGGGAAAGGAAGGCAGCAGGGGACGGGTGAGTGGGAAAGAGTTGGCGGCCTGCTTGGTGGCTTCCCAGGTCCCTTCCAGGGATCAGGGAGCAGGAAAAGGCTGGCCTGACCACGAGGCGGGGTTTTCC
>PVJC01039702.1:0-16113 GCA_004026665.1 Murina feae | reverse complement strand
AACTAGTGGCTGGATGCCGAGGCTTTGCTAATGTCACTTCAGAAATACCGAACTTGCTTATCAGCAAGAGCGGGAGCCCAGGGACGCAGATCCAGCTCAGTGTATCTCTGGCACATGATTCACCAAAAATTTAAAGGGTTTCTAATCCTTTTGCTTTCCGTCAGTTCTGTGTGGGAGAAATTACAGCTGCAGTTCTTGCCTAGATATCATTTTTAAGCCCAAAGACTATTTACTTATGATTTAATCTTTATTGTTGAAAGTCCTGAAGACTCTTTTCTAACTTCTGCGTGCTGAGCAGCGACCTCACGCTTAATGATAGCTAACTTGGGGGCATCTGAAACAATGCGATTTAACAGATTGATCTGTGTCCATGGATTATGCATATTTGCATATAAGTTCTTTGGTTTATTGATTTTTTTAGGGGAAGGAGACGAGAGGGAGAGAAGAAACATCAATGAGAGAGAAATATCGATCAGCTGCCTCCTGCTTGCCCCTTACTGGCGATCAAGCCCGAAACCCAGGCATGTGCCCTGACTGGGAACCCTCTTGGTTGCATGGGATAACACTCAACCAACAGAGCCATAGTGGCCAGCCTGAGACTCTTAACCTACTTAGTTATAGACAGAGTACCCCTCTTAGCAGAGTACCCTCTTAGCTGTATTCCTTTCCATATCTACTTGCAGGTCAGCTAGTGCTAGCCTAATTTCTCATAGAACTTTGCTAAAAATGGCAAGAAAAAGCCGGTAAATACCAAGTATATCAATCTTTCCAATTATCTCCCTTCATGCTACAAATATCTTACAACTGGTCATCAAAGGTCACAAGTTTTTTATCTTGCAATATCGGAGTCCGCCCAGATGCTTCCATTAAACCAATATGACATTTCTTTTAAGGTTATTCTATGTGCATCGTGAATCTATAGTCTTCTGGCCGGTAGGCCTATAATTAGGGTTAAGTCATAGTACAACCTACCTAGTTGGGAGGTGCTGTGCCTGATAATGGAGATAAAGGACTATTTCCAAAAAAAGATGCAAGGCCTATTAGGGGCAGAGATAGAATATTGTGGACTAGCTATTAGTTATAAGAAACAAAATAAAAATATTAATCATGCTTTGTTAACTGCGATTGTTTTGTTCTGATTAAAGAAAGCACATTCTATTGTGGCTGGGAGTTATTCACCCCCGGGACCTGGGAGTCAACCTTGGAATGTGGTCCATCCCCATTCAAAAATTGTCTATTATCATGGAAAGATTAATAACCTTGTTACCCAAACAATGGAGTCCTGCCCCAGCCCAAAGCTCCCCCCGCATTGCCCCCAGCCCACTTTGACTACTTCCCCTCACCTGTGATTCCAGCTTCCCCATGTAATCTTTGTCCTACCCAATATAAACAGCTGGCTTATGGGGGACTACAGAGCAGATTTTTGTGGATGACCTGCTGCTCTCCCATACTGCCAGCATTATTGGAATAAATGCTCATATATGATTCAACCCTGTTTCTGCTTAATTGGCTCAAGTGACAGGCAGCCCAGACTCATTAGTTGTCTGGTTTCAGACCTACTGTTGCAGAAAGACCAAAAAACTAAGCGATGCTTTGAAGAAGTGGAGAAATCACAGTTTTAATAACACGCTCGGACCCTGAGGTTGTCCTCAATCCCAAATCCAGAGTGGGGGTAGCACGCAAGAACCTTGCTTTATAACTGCCCCTCGAATTCATTGATTTGCAAATATACTCCCTCCCCACAAGGCCCTGAAGGGAGTATTCTGTTCATCTACCCTTTCCCAGGTATTCCTAGGCCCTGGGCTCAGAACAAAGCCCCCTGCCCTCCCGGAGGACAGAGCTTTGTTCGGTTTTATGACTTAACATTCCTTGCAAGACCAGCTTCCTCACTACCACCAAGAGCCTGGGTTCGTATGACTCAGCAAGTCCCAGCTGAAGGTTGCAGAGCCCTCCTAGAACTTGGCTCACTGAGAGCAATGGGGATTACAGGACCCTAAAACAATAGAGGCCAGGGGGCAGTGCTCAAATACCAGAAACCAAAGAATTACATAATGTCAGACCTGACATACACGGTTATAGAAATGGTTAATGGAACTTCTTGGTGTAAGTTAAAGACAGGCTCAGTATGTAAACTTAGTGTCCCTAGGGGCAAAATATAGATAGGCAGCCAACAAACGTCTTAAGAGTTTGTATCAGAAGAAAAATGAAGAATAGATGACCAGGAGGCTAAGGTCTATCTCCCAATACAGTCACAATTCCTTAACCATTTTCCATGCCTACCCCAGTGTATACACCTGGAACCCATTGACTGAAGAGGTCCCTAAGAAGCAAGAACCTTGCTACACTTCAAGTATAAATGGTAACCATTTCTCTAGCCCATCCCCAAAGTACAGGGTTGGGCAAAAGTAGATTTACGGTTGATCCTATGAAAAATAATACAATAATAAATAAATAATAGCATAAGAATAAACGTTTGTGTACTCATAACTGTAAACCTACTTTTGCCCCATCCTGGATATTTGGTCATTTACTTGGGTAATTGTACCTTGGGGAAATGGGAATACCCAGACATTTGAGGACTGTTAGGCATAGCGTCTGAATTGATACCCAGAGACCGTAAGTATCGTCATGGCCCTCTGTTAGACTAGAGACATAAAGAGACCAGTTAATAAGTGGGGTCAAGGCCAGGTCCAGCTCAGCATAGGTCCATTGGGTCTATGGCCCACATAGTGGTCATTTCCCCAATCCCCAAATGTATAATCAGAATGACCTACTTGGCAACTGGTACAAACACATTGGGAAGTTTGTGGAGTAAAAGCTATCGTGGGGAAGGCCAAGTGGAAGCCTCTGAAATTGCATCCTCTGCCCAGTCAAACATGGCACAGGAAATCAAAATAATGTCGTTTCTCAGGAGATGAAATCAGTGCCACTCTTACGAATTTAAAGATACAGAGGTGCTGATTCCTAGCATATTTCCATTTAACTGACCATGTGACCCTGCAAAAAAATAGATGGGCCCTGAAAGATGACAGTAGATTATGGCAAGCTCACCAATTGTGGGCCTGATGCCACGTGCTGTAATGTATTTGTAGAACAGATTAATACAGCCTCGGGTGTTTGGTCTAGTGAATGCATCATTGATCTAGTGAATGCATTCTTTTCCAATCCAAATGTAAGAAAGGAAAGATCAGAAACAGTTAGCATTCCCATGAAACAGACAAAAGTACACTTTGACAGTTTGACCCAGGGCTATGTTAACATTCCTACCCTCTGTCCCAAAGTAGCTTGAATAGATCTAGCATGTCAAACTCAAAGGCTAACACGGGCCAAATAAGCAAGGTTTAAGTTTATGTGGGCCACAAAAAAACAAAAGCTTCAATTTTCATAGAAATGTAGGTTTATTTCGATGGAGACATGCTGAATACAAAGGGCTAAAATAAATGAGTAATCGTTAACATAAAATAATAGAACATTTTAATAAAAATACTTTTTCTTGAACATTAACTTACCACTGAATAACTACACAAATTAATAAGCATAACGCAAATAAACCTATTTGTCTTATTTTCCGAAAGTGAAATACTTCCTGTTGTGCACACTAAACAAGTCAGTCCAAGACTAATGACGTTGCAATTGGCTGCTAAAATATTTGCTGCTGGTATTAGTGGAGAGAAATGGTGCGCCTGCGTGTAAGGTATATAAGGGAAATGACTGCAACATGATTATAGTAATCAGTCATTAGCGAACATTGTAGTTCGTTATTAATAATTATGTATAACAGGATATTGTAAAAATTAAGTTACGAAATTTTTATTAAAACGTTTCTTACATACTGTTATATTGGCTGGACCGCAAAAATATTCTTTGTGGGCCACATGCAGCCTGCAGGCCATGCTTGTTGTGGAATATCATGTTAATTTCTTACATCAATGACATCCAGCTGATTAGGCACCATAAGTAAATTATTTGATAATTGTGTCAGGGCAATTAAAGAACTAAAAGTGTCCATGCCTGGTAGAAGTGCACAGGAATGTGCACAAGAAAGCTAATGCCTTCTATTTCATATTGGGAAGTCAATAGATAATGGTTAACTGAAAAAAAATCAAGAAGTAGAAATATGAACATGTTATTTAGATATGTGGGCATAAATATAAAGAATCAGCTAAAAGTTGAAAGTGGGCCCGCCTGGCATGGCCCAGTGGTTGAGTGTTGACCTATGAACCAGGAGGTCACTGTTCGATTCCCGGTCAGGGCACATGCCTGGTTTGCGGGCTCGATCTCCAGTGTGGGTTGTGCAGGAGGCAGCCAATCAATGATTCTCTCTCATTATTGATGTTTCTATCTCTCTCCCTCTTCTTTCCTTTCTGAGATAAATAAAAATATATATATTTTTAAAGTTGAACAATAAAGAATTATTTTTTTTTAAAGTTGAAAGTGATTGCCTGAGGGAACGAGAAGTCTTGTTGCAAGCATTTAACTCTTTCAACCATGTATATGTATTACTTTGAAAATAGCAAAAAGCTTTTTTTAAAAAAATATATATTGATTTTTTTACAGAGAGGAAGGGAGAGGGATAGAGAGTTAGAAACATCAATGAGAGAGAAACATTGATCAGCTGCCTCTTGCATACCCCCTGATGGGGATGTGCCCACAACCAAGGTACATGCCCTTGACTGGAATTGAACCTGGGACCCTTCAGTCCACAGGCCGACGCTCTATCCACTGAGCCAAACCGGTGAGGGCGCAAAAAGCTTTTTTAACAAAAAACACTGTAAATGAATCATTTTCTGATTTCATCCCCAGGGAAAGATCAGTGCAAAGAGGCTCAACAGGAGTAGGGTTATTTGGGATTGGATGACAATTCTTCCAACCCCCTAACCCCCTTCTGGGTGCAAGTTAAAGAAAGACAGGCTCCGTATGTGAACCGTATGTGAACCTGCGGCCTGCATTCAGCATCTTTAGCAACCACAAAAGGCAACCAACCTCAAGACAGCTAGGAAAACCACTATCCAGTATTCACATTTAAAGATTATTTCCACAAATTAAAGTCTGTTTAAGAGGTAAAATCCTTTGCCTTCAGGATTTTAAATTCTTGTTTACCATCTCATGCCTGAGGGTCAGGTGGGAGGACCTCCATGGCTCTGAAAGGAATGCCTTGCCCCACTTCCTTAACGCTTGGTGTCAACTTAATAGATGAATGTCCGGTAAGTGGGTGGGTGCTGAGGGGGTAGCAGGAAGTCTCAAGAGCCTATTTAGAGCTTGTTTATATTTCACGGGAAGCAAGTCTTGCCTTTCACATACCATTAACATTCTCTTATTCTTTGTGCGTTTCACCCATCCTGAAAAGAGACCTACAACTAAACTTCAACAATAATTTTTCTTCTCTGAATAAAGTATTTTTCTCTTCTTTCTCAATAAATGTTAATAAAGTACTGAGTATTTGAAGAGAAAAGGAATTCGTATTCTTTTCTTTTGAATATCATTATGGATTCATGGCTTTTTACATCCTTAATTTGTTTTAAGTAAGTATAAGACTAATTTCCTTTTCCAAGCAATAACACTGTAACAATTTAACCTGGCTTTTAAGATGGCTTCTAGATCCTCTCAGCATTTTGACAGTATCCTGCCTCCTGGCACATTCCAGATCCATTTTTCAAAATATTTCTTACTAGCTTGAATATACCGTATCATAGGTTGCATTACTATATTACATGCTCAAACTGCAATGTTATTATTTAAATTGATTGATTGATTTGGAGAGAGAGAGAAAGTGAGTTGGGAGAAACACTGATTTGCTGTTCCACGTACTTACACATTCATTGCTTGATTCTTGTTTATGCCCTGACCAGGAACCAAACCCGCAACCTTGGAGTATCGGGCAATACACTAACCACTGAACTACTTGGTTAGGGCACTTTACATCTCTGTCAATGTAGCCACAGTATTTCAGCTACCTTAAGTGTAGGAGAACACTTCGAATCTTTGTGAGGAACAAAACAAACTATATTTGTATTCCCAATTTTATATTTTGTAGTATCTATACTTTCCCCTTCAGATATGAGCCATCACATCACATATTTAAAATTCAAGTTTATTTTTTTTTTAATTTTGCCTGTAGATTTTTCTTTTTAACTTATTAACATTTAGTAAGGAAATTTCTACAGCAAGAAATGCTAATGTACCTACATTAGTTACCTCATATTTTATTACCTTGAACTTAAACATTTAATATAAAAGTTCTAAGATTTGGAATTATACATTTACATAAAAAAACAAAAAGCAGAGCTCTTATATCATTTTTCTCCCTACCAAAAAAGAAAAAGACCACAGCCCGGAAACCGTGGTCTATGGAATCAAGATTCAAAGTGACACCTCTTTTTTCTCTTAGGCATGGCGGAACTGTGTATTTGTTAGCAGATGTGCAGGTATGAGTGCATGAATGTGTGTGTACAGGCATTTTATTATTACACCTTAACATAATTTTTGTCTGCTGCTATTTTTTGAAGCTTTGAAGCATGTTTCTCCTGTAACAGTATGCTGAAAACAAAAGTATTAGTTAAAATAATTTAATTCATAATACCTTAGCTTCATTCATTTATCACAATATATCACAATACCAATAACAGTTATGTCTGTACATTTGCACTCAAAACATGCTTATGCATATTTATTCTTGCAAACAGACATTTTAAAGTAATTTTTTGTACCTCTTACCAATGGAAGATTTATGTTTTTGATTAAGGATTTTATTTGTTTGCTTGTAAGGAACGTTTTCTAAACATTAATTTTTGAGATCTTGAGATATCCAAATACCTCTTAAAACCGCAATTTGCAAAACATTTGCACAAATTACATGATGTTTAGGGCATGCTCTTTCAATTCTTTGTCTTTAAACAGAAACCACATTACATTATGTTTCTCATATATATAATTTTCTCATATATATATAATTTTCTAAAATTTCCCTCATTTGGAGTTATAAAATCTATAATAATTTCTGCCATCTCTTTGTCATTCTCTTGACTTTCAGTCAATGGGATAGAAGAATCAGGTTGGGCTGATAGCAGTTTTGTTAAAAAACTTTGACCTGGCCTTTGAGGTTTTTGAAGTCTTCCCAGCTGAGATTTCTACACATATGTGGTTCATGATTTCCTCACACATTAAAAAGGCTAGTCCACTGGCTTTCTTGAAGTATTCCGCTCCCTTGAGTTTTGTGCGCATCCTTTGGCTGGCAACATCTTGTCCAAAATTATCTGTGGGACACTAATCTCCAGCATTTGTGAATTAACATCTATGTGTACACTAAAAATGTTAATGGACATGTCCTTAGAACTAGCCTCTATCTCTGTTCTCACAAGAAAAATCACCCTTGGTCTACTTAGCCTTGGTTTACAAGGGTATTGCCCCACCTCACACAAGAGGGCAGCACACTTCAAACTGAGTCTTTCTTAACACCTTTTCAGTGTGAAGGTCAATGCTTCTAGATCCTCATCCCTAAAAACCACTTGGAAAAGGGCAGCCAGGGTGGTTGACCTGTGCCCCTGTGGGGAAAATTGTCTCAGCATCTTCACATAATAAAAAGTGGCTATATCTCAATTCATACAGAGAGACTCACTCATTGATACTGCATTTTCTCTTAAGTGTAAACACCATTTTTTATACTTTTTAATCTAAGAGAAGTCAAGAAGATCTGTTAGCTAAAGGTATAATCCTACATCAGAGTCAGGCTCTCAGGCTACTCCCCATGGAAGGACCTCAAGAGTGATTTCAAAGGCCCTATGCACCCAACTATCCATCTATTAGACAAAGCAACTCCAAGTCAAGGAACCACAGATTGTTAAAATAAACTAAGATCTTCTAGACAGTATTTTAATTTGGCCAATTTCAACAATTGCTGGGAAGAGATGGAAAAGATTATAACAGAACATCTGTGCGCTGAACACTGCCTCTTATTCCTAGAGGCACTAAGGATGAATTTTTACGGTGGAAGAGTCAATACGGATGTCAGCATGATGGCAGAGTGAGAAGACTCCTTGCTTCTCCATTGAAATTTACAAATCAGACAACTATGACTCAACAGAGGGTCCCCTTCTCAACACACAAATACACTTGAAAGAATCACACGTTGGAACATCTGACGATGGGCATACTGGCACAAATAAGGGAGGCAATATGGGGGCGAGGATAAGGATGGTGGCTACAGATGCAGGTGAGTGCCTGCCTTGGCTCCAAGGAGTGTGGAGGGGTGGGGAAGCCAGGCTGCAGCCCTCGCACTACCTCCTGCAGCGTAAGAGACTCAGGAACAGTGTTCCCCCTGGAAAGGCATCATCCTTCCCCACCTCCCCATCTTGGGAGACTCCAGTTGAGGTGTCTTGGAAGCCTTAAACAGTACAGTAGTGTTGATAGCCCTTGCTGAGGGAGGGGGGTGTGAAGAGGGTGAAATTATAAACCTGCCTTCCTAACCCACCCATCCCCAGAGTCAGGTAGAGAAAGCTAAGAGGGCTTAGGGCCAGGTGTCCTCAAACTTTTTAAACAGGGGACCAGTTCACTGTCCTTCAGACCATTGGAGGGCCCGACTGTAGTTTAAAAAAACAAACGAACTATGAACAAATTCCTATGCACACTGCACATACCTTATTTTGAAGTAAAAAAACAAGGCGGCAAAAACACCTGGTGGGCTGGATAAATGTCCTCGGCGGGCCGCATGTGGCCTGTGGGCTATAGTTTGAGGACCCCTGGCACAGTACGCAGTCTCAGCAGCCATTGCTGGCAGGGGGGATAGAGAGCAGAGCCTTGAAATAATGAACTTGCCCCTCACCTCCCTGCACCACCCCTTATTCCTGCAGAGCCCAGGAGAGGCAGTGGAGACACCTCTCAAAACACAACGGGTCACACAGGGGACACCCACCATCCCAGAGGGTGAACAGCAGTTTTCTTAATCCAAGTGATGCCACTCCACCATGACCCAGGGTTGCAAGTAATGCAGGTGACAGAGGAGACAAAAATGTGCACCATAACACCATCAACTGGAAACAAAAGGAAGTATTCTATCAACTGCTGAATTTTAGAGCCAAACAAGAAAAGATTTTACCGCCACAACTGCTTAGACAGGAAACGACGCATCAAAGACTATGAACAACCAGTGAGCACAGAAAAATGTCTCCAGAAAGCAGACTGTGAAAGACTGTGGCTTTAAGGACAGAGAATTTCAGATTGCTGTTATGAAAAAGCTCAAGGAGGTACAAGAGAACTCAGAAAGACAGTTCTGTGAGCTCAGGAATAAAGTTAATGCACAAAAGGAGCACTTCACCAAAGAAATTAAAACAAACAAAAAAAGAACCAAACAGAAACTGTGAGCTGAAGAACTCAATAAACAAGATGGCCAGTGTGGCTCAGTAAGTTGGAGTATTGTCCTGTACACCAGAAGGTGGCAGGTTTGATTCCATTCCCCGTCAGGGCACATACCCAGGTTGTGGGTTTGATCCCTGGTCCAGGCACAACGGATTGATGCTTTTTTCTTCTCTCTCTCTCTCTCTCTTCTCTCTTTTTTTTAAAAAAATTAACAACAACGAAAGAATTCTCAAGGTGGCCAGAGTAAAACAGACTATAACCTACAAAGGAAACTTCATGAGATTATCATCAGATTTTTTAAAAATATATTTTATTGATTTTTCACAGAGAGGAAGAGAGAGGGATAGAGAGTCAGAAACATTGATGGGAGAGAAACATTGATCAGCTGCCTCCTGCACAGCCCCCACTGGGGATGCTCCCACAACCAAGGTACATGCCCCTGACCGGAATCGAACCTGGGACCCTCGAGTCCGCAGGCCGATGCTTTATCCACTGAGCCAAACCGGCTAGGGCTATCATCAGATTTTTCAATAAAACATTACAAGTCAGGAGAAAGTGAAGAAAACATTCAAAATACTGAAAAAAGAGGAACCATTAGCCAAGGATAAAATATCCAACAAAGTTATCCTTTAGATATAAAAGAGAAATAAAGGTTTTCCTAGACAAATAAAAGCTAAGAGAATTTTCCACCACAAGACCTGAGTGTTATAAGAAATGTTGCAAGGCACTCTTCTACCAGAAACAGAAAGACAAAAGCATACAAAACTTTGAGTAAGATGACTAATATATAGTCAGAACCAGGCAATTGCAACTCTACTTCAGAGTAGGATAGTAAATACTTCATTATAACATAAAGTTCAAAGGGGGGTAAAAGAGGACATTAAAAGTAACTACACTGCACCCTAGCTGGTGTGCTCAGTGGTTAGCATTTTGCCCAAATTTCTTTCTTAGGTACTATTGACTTCCCAGGGTGAAGGACATCAAATAAACCTTCGTTTCCACTGAAGTAGTCTGTTGGTAATGAACTTCCTGGTCTGGATAGTTACTGTGTCATTCCTGCTGGCAGCTGATCTTCAAGCAGCCAGGGAGCATGACACCTCCAGCTTTGTTCTTTTCTCTCAGGATTGCTTTGATTATTCAGAGTATTTTTAAAAATATATATATTTTGTTGATTTTTTTACAGAGAGGAAGAGAGAGGGATAGAGAGTTAGAAACACTGATGAGAGAGAAACATCGATCAGCTGCCTCCTGCACAAATCCTACTGGGGATGTGCCCGCAACCAAGGTACATGTCCTTGACCGGAATCAAACCTGGGACCCTTTGGTTTGCAGGCCGACGCTCTATCCACTGAGCCAAACCAGTCAGGGCTATTCAGAGTCTTTTGTATTTCCAAACTAATTTGAGAATTCTCTATTCTGTTTCTGTGAAAATGCCATTGGGACTTTAATCTTTACATTGCTTCAGCTAACAGGGCCATTGGAACATTATTAATTCTTCTAATTCATGAATATGGAATATGGTCCCATTCTTTATGTCTTCCATTTCTTTCAACAATGTCATGTTGTTCTCAGTGTACATTTCCTTCACCTCTGTTAAGTTTATTGCTAAGCATTTTATTCTCTTTGTTGTGATTGTAAATGGGATTGTTTTCTTCATTTTTCTTTCTGACATTTCATTGTTGGTATGTGGGAATGTAACAGATTTTTGTTTATTGCTTTTGTGTCTTACAACTTTACTCTAATTGTTTATTATTTCCAACAGATTTTTAGTAGAGTGTTTTGAGATATACATAATCATGTCACCTGCAAATATTGCCAGTATTACTTCATTTCCAATTTAGATCTCTTTTCTTCCTTTTTCCTGCCTCATTGCTCTAGCTAGGACTTCTACTACATTTGTAACTTTCTAAATAAACTTTTTCTTATAATTTAAAAAAAAAAAAGCAAATGGACAACTGAATAAGTTCCTACTTGTTCTGTCATGCTGATGTAGTTCAGAGATCATCTCTGCAGAATCTCACACCGAACTCACTGCTCTCTCATCTCTTTTCTGATTTTAGGTATACTTCCATTTTAGCACTTAACATTTAACTGTATTTTTCTATTGCTGCTCTCTATTGAGATAAGTTTTTAAAACTCTGTATCCCCCATGCCTAGTGCCTGGCATAAAGGAAGTGATCAGTGAAGGTAAGATTGAAGCTGTATGTTCTAGTTCATAAATACAATCTCACCAAGCTAGTCTCAGAAATGCCAATTATTTCTCTAGCAGGTCTGGCTCAATGGATAGAGCATAGGCTGCTGATTGAAGGGTCCAGGGTTTGATTCCGGTCAAGGGCATGTACCTTGATTGCAGGCTTCTCCCCAGACTAGGCCCTAGTCGGGGCACGTGCAGGAGGCAACTAATCAATGTTTCCCTCACATTGATGTTTCTCTCTCTCTCTCTCACTCTAAAGTCAATAGAAAAATATCTTTGGTTGAGTATTTAAAAATGTAAAAAAAAATTCCAATTACTCAAACTACTGAATGTTGTCCTAACCAGTTTGGCTCAGTGGATAGAGCGTCGGCCTGCAGGTTCGATTCCGGTCAAGGGCATATACCTTGGTTGCGGTCACATCCCCAGTGGGAAGTGTGCAGGAGGCAGCTGATCGATGTTTCTCTCTCATGAATGTTTCTAACTCTCTATCCCTCTCTCTTCCTCTCTGTAAAAAATCAATAAAATATATTTTAAAAATTACTTAATGTTAATGTAATTTAATTTAATTTTGTTTTTAATCCTCACCTGATGTTATTTTTCCATAGATTTCTAGAGAGAGTGGAAGAGAGAGGGTAAGACAGAGAGAAACATCAATGTGAGAGAAACACATCAATTGGTTGCCTCCTGCATGCCACCCAATCAAGGTCCAGCTGGGGAGGACCCTGCAACCAAGTTTATGCCCTTGACTGGAATGGAACCTGGGACCCTTCAATCCGCAGGCCAACACTCTGTTCACTGAGCCAAACTGACTAGGGCTAATTCAAATTTTAAAACTTAAAACTTCTGCCCTAACCAGTTTGGCTCAGTAGATAGAGCATCAGCCTGCCAACTGAAGGGTCCTGGGTTCAATTCTGGTCAAGGGCACATACCTGGGTTAAAACGGGAACAGTGCACAAATATTTGCCCAGCTAACTAATTAACTGCTAGTTACAGGGAACTTTTCAAGTTTTGACTTTTTTTTTTTTGAGTGTTAATAATTTTTAATGGGTTTTTCCTTTACAAATACACCAGAGAATCATGCAATGCTGCCAGCATTTGGATGCAACCCTGGGCCACAAATCTGCACACTCCTTTGCAACTGGTCTGTGATGGCAGAACCTTTCATTTCGCCTTTATTGTTTACTGTGACCCCCGCATTATCTTCAAAATAAAGAAACACGCCATCTTTTCTCCGGCATGGCTTTCCTTATTGAATTACCAACACTGGACGTACCTTTTTTCTGAGCTCTGGGTTGCGTTTTTTGACTGTGGCCATCACCATGTCACTCACACCGGCAGCAGGAAGTCTGTTCCGTCGTCCCTTGATCTCCTTCACAGAGATAATATACACATTTTTTGGCTCCTGTGTTATCAGCACAGCCAATCATGGCTCCTACCGAAAGACCCAGGAAATCGGCATTTCGCCCTGGAGGACCCACCACGTCCTCGTTTCAACATCTTGGACGCCAGAAAGGGATGGAAAAAGCTCAAGTTTTAACTTTTGAATAGATAACTAAAATAAGTATCATCTAAGTGTCATCCCTAGGAAGGATCTCTGGAATAAGTAACACCCTGAACTAATGCAAGACATGAACCAAGAGGTCACCAGTTCAATTCCCAGTTAGGGCACGTGCCTGAGTTGCGGGCTTGATCCCCAGTAGGGGGCGTGCAGAAGGCAACCCATCAATGTTTCTATCTCTCTATTCCTTTCCCTTCCTCTCTTTCTCAAATCAATTAAAAAACAACAAAAAGGACATTGAGACTATCTGAGCGTGCTTTTAAGTTTCTCAGCAGCAGGTGGCGCTCACATCACAGTGTTGACTGGTCTTCAAGCCTGGTTTTCCCAAAGATACTGACTTGATGATGGAAAAGGGTGGTTCGCTGTATTCTTCATGTGTGCCGAGGGCAGAGAACGTAATTATTATAAGGATAAAGGTACAGTATTAAAAATACTTTATCCAGATTCTGTTAGTACTTTAAACACTTCCGTAAATTTCTTTGCCTGAGGGTTTAATCAATAATCTGCTTAACAGCAGGGCAATCTGCTTAAGAGTGGCAATTGAGCAGGAGGTGGAGTCATTTATCGCAGTGCTTGAAAGTTTGGAGTTAGGCACATCTACAGTTATACGAATGGAGATGCTAATACTACTTCACCCTGTTTTTAAAGCTAATGTTTGTTGACTGCGTACCATGTTCCAGGCACTAGGCTTAACCCTTCATATGCATGATGTCATTTAATCATTGCAACAATCCTAGGATGTAGGAAGGAGCTTGCTAGTTAAAAGCAAATCCTTCCTCAAGACCACACATGCCCCTTCAGATGCTTCTTTTCCTTATTCTTAACAGCCAAACTCCTTGTAATACTTACTATCCCTGTGTCCTCACTTCCCACTCACAATTCTACTGTCTTCAATGTGGCTTCCACCCCCATGATTCCATCAAAACAGTTTTCTGTAAGGCGGTCATTTTTAAACAGTGTGCTGCAAGAATTTAAAAAAACATGCAACACCTGATTTTTAGTCAGGGACACTGACCTCTTTTCCTTAGATTGTTAAATAAAAAATAACAATAGCTGTCTGGTGTGAATGAATCAAAATTATACCTATATTGCCTTGGCTGGAGGGTGACCTCAATGGATAGAGTGTTGGCCTGTGCACTGAAGAGTCGTGGGTTGCAGGTTCTACTCCCCGTCGGGGTCAGGGTGCATGCAGGAGGCAACCAATTGATGTATCTCTCTCACATCTCTTCTGTCTCTCTCCCGCTCCCTCCCTTCTTCCAACTCTCTCTGGAGCAATGGAAAAAATACCCTCAGGTGAGGATTAACAAAAATAAAATAAAATATATCTATATTTTTTGTCAGATCGGCAAAAAATATTATTTTATGGTGTGCTGTAGAATTTCAGTAATTAGTTCATGTGTGCCATGAGATGACAAAGGTTGAAAATCACTGCTCTAAGGTCATGAGTAGCCTCCATGTTTTCTTCCCGCACTGAACCTCCTTATAACATTCTCTTCCCTGCTTCTGATGGGCCCATGACACCTGGGTCTTCAGTAAGGACTCAGAGTGAGCACAAGGCGTGATGTGAATGCTGCTTTGTTGTGGAAGGAAAGGGAAAGAGGCCAATCCATAGTTCCTTTCCTTTCAGTGCTTCCTTACTAATCATTACAGCGAAGGAGAAGCGTGAGAGTAGGACGTGTGTCATGAAAAGAAATAAAGCCAATTTAGTTTTGTGCAGTGTTTTCACTGTTTGGGTAAGAACAAAACACATCTTCCTGTATGAGCTATGAAATATGGATTGGGTAATGTCAATGGTTCCACATATGAATTCAGTATTCCTAAATTTGCAGTTAAGACTGCTACTGTACAATATAAAGATAAATGGTAATTCAGGCTAACCATTTAAGTTTTTAAAATTTTTTTTGCTCAGAACAATAGTAAATAGCAAATTAAAAGAGAGATCTTGAAAGAAAGGAAAAAGCATTTAATAGCACGTGATTCCTGCTCTTTGAACAAGGGACCTTACATTTTTATTTTGCACAGCGTCCTGCAAATTATGTAGCTGGCCCTGTTCACAGCCCTGACTCAGGGCTGTAACTGTACTTTCTATCACTCAGTTCATTTCTGACTCTGAGCCCTGATTCTGCCTGATGCAAAAACCTGATTGCTCCCATTCAAGGAAATTCAGTCCAATTCCGTAATTTCTTTGTCACTTTAGGTTCAAAACTCAGTTAATTCTGGGTTCTTCCCATCCCAGAGTGGCATCTTTTGTCCCCCAAGGAGATTTCTGTCTGTCATCCTTGGCCAGCATCCTTGCTGATGCCAGTCTTGTATCTCATCTCTCTGTAGTGGCCTCTATGTCCACTGTGTTTGATGAGATGAGAACTAATTGAGGCTGTTTTCTAAGCTCTTGACTTATTTCACTTATTTAATCTACACAATAATCCTATGAGATAGGAACTATTATTATATCCCTATTAGAAGTGAGAAAACCAAGGCACAGAGAGGTTAAGCAAATTGTCCATGGTCACACAGTAGGAAATACCAGACATACTGGCTCCAAAACCTTCTGTCTTAACTATACACTAGACAACCTCTCACAACCTGGTGTTCCCCAAAGGCCCTACTTGGTCATAATGTTTTTTCCCCTTAATATAGTATTAAATTTGATTTAAAATTATTGTAATTTACTTTTTTAATTTATAAGAGACATTGAGATATTATTTTATTTAATTTATTTATTTTTAAGAGTTTTATTTTATGTTAATCCTAACCCGAGAATATGTCTTTATTGATTTTTAGAGAGAGAGAAAGAGAGAGACAGACAGAGAGAGAGAGAGAGAGAGAGAGAGAGAGAGATGTGAGAGAGAAACATTGATTGGTTGCCTCTCATATGTACTCCAATGAGGAATCAAACCCACAACCTGGGTATTTGCCCTGATTGGGAATTGAACCCATGACCTTTCTGTGCAAGGGGTGATGCTCCAACCAACTGAACCACATTGACCAGGGGGAATTTTAGCTTATTTCA
>PVJC01039701.1:0-16121 GCA_004026665.1 Murina feae | reverse complement strand
GCTGGGTGGGTTTTGCTTCTTCATATTTCATATCTTTGATTTGCTTCTTGAGATCCTCTCGTCTGCTGTTGGATGTCTGTATCATTTCAGTCAGTGTATGATTCATTTCTAGTTGGTCCTTTATCATATCCTTGAGGGTCTCATCAAATTTATCGGCAGTCTCTAGCATTTTCTTGAAAAACCTAATAACCGTGGTTTTAAACTCTATATCCTGTCGTTTTCTTTCCTCCGTTTCTGTCATTTGTGACCTGTTTCGTCTCCCCATTTTGGCTGCTTTCCTTTCTGATTTAGACGATCACTGCGAGGGATTAACCTCTAAGCCACTTGGTTATGAGAGTCAGCTGTGTCTACAGTGGGAGAATTTCTGTGCTGGAGACACCCTTATGGGGCAAGCGTTGTTTCAGTGGAGCTTTTATGCTCACTGCATCTGCCCTGAGTGTGTTCCCTTGTGGATCTGTTTTGTTTAGGTTAGTCCCACTCTGGCCACTGGGTTGGGGCTGGCTCCTGTATCTTTAAGGAGGCGTTGATTAAGCCTCTGCCCTAGCTCTGACGCAGCTTGGGAGGGGCGGGGCCTCGGGGAGTTTGCAGGGCGGGGCGGAGCAAATAGCTATGGTGCTTCTCAGCCCGGCGCTGAGAGACACCAGGTCTCTGTGTCCCACGGTAATTGCTGCAAGCAACGCTGAGAGAAACTAGTTTTGGATTTCCTCCTGGTGCCAGTCAGTCCCCCTTCTCTGGGTGTCTGGGTCCTTAGAAACTCACTTGGAACTGGAGTTCAGAGCCGCTGGGGACTTGTGGCTCTCTCCGTTTTGGAAAAGAACCGCGTCCCCCGGTGCCAGACCTTCCCCGAGCCCCGTGCGCGCGCCTCCGTACCTCTGTACTTTGCTTCTGCTGCTCCTCTGAGTCTCAGACTCTTCTCTAGTTGTAGGATTTTCACTCAGCCAGCCTTCCTGTGGGTGCGAGTGGTGTCCGTGTGTTCTTTTCAAGGTTTTTCTGAAATAGTTGTTCACAGCTGCATATACGGTGTCTACCCTATGCCGCCATCTTGTTGCTCCTACTTTTTCTTCTTCTTCTTCTCAAAGGATACCTTTCAGCATTTCATATAATACTGGTTTGGTGGTGATGAACTCCTTTAGCTTTTTCTTGTCTGTGAAGCTCTTTGTCTGACCTTCAATTCTGAATGATAGCTTTGCTGGGTAAAGTAATCTTGGTTGTTGGTTCTTGCTATTCATCACTTTGAATATTTCTTGCCACTCCCTTCTGGCCTGCAAAGTTTCTGTTAGGAAATCAGCTGACAGTTATATGGGTGCCCCCTTGTAGGTAACTGACTACTTTTCTCTTGCTGCTTTTAAGATTCTCTCTTTGTCTTTTGCCCTTGGCATTTTAATTATGATGTGTCTTGGTGTGGTCCTCTTTAGATTCCTTTTGTTTGGAATTCTCTGCACTTCCTGGACTTGGAAGTCTATTTCTTTTACCAGGTAGGGGAAGTTTTCTGTCATTATTTCTTCAAATATGTTTTCAATATCTTGCTCTCTCTCTTCTTCTGGCACCCCTATAATTCAGATGTTGGTATGCTTGAAGTTGTCCCAGAGACTCCTTACACTGTCTTCATATTTTTGGATTATTTTTTCTTTTGGCTTTTCCAATTGGGTGTTTTTTGCTTCTTCATATTTTTGCTTCTTCAAATCTTTGACTGATTCTTGGGATCCTCTAGTCTGCTGCTGGATCTCTGTATATTATTCTTTATTTCAGTCAGTGTATGCTTAATTTCTAGCTGGTCCTTTTTCATATCCTCGAGGGTTTCACTAAATTTATCAGCGGTCTCTAGAAAATTCTTGAAAAACATTATAACCATGGTTTTGAACTCTATATCCAGTCATTTGCTTTCCTCCATTTCTGTCATTTGTGACCCGTTTCTTTGTCTCTGCATTTTGGCTGCTTCCCTGGGTTGATAGAGTGGCTTTCTGTGTTAGGTGATCACTGAGAGGAATTAACCTCTAAGCCACTTGGTTATGAGAGTCAGCTGTGTCTACAGTGGGAGAACTTCTGTGCTGGAGACACCCTTACGGGGCAAGAGTTGTTTCAGTGGGGCTTCAGTGCTCACTTCATCTGCCCTGAGTGCATCCCTTGTGAATGTGAGGAGTTGTATTTAGGATGGTCCCACTCTGACCACTGGGTATGCTGGCTCTTGTATCTCTAAGGAGGTGCTATTTTAGCTTTTGCCTGAGGCTACTCAGCCTTTCATATGCAAAAGCCTCTGCAGGAAGCTTGGATGGGGTAGGTCCTCAGGGAGTCAGCTATGGCTGATTCTCAGCACTGCTCTAAGAGACACTGGGTCTCTGTGTCCTGCGGTAATCACTGCCAGCAACGCTGAGAGAAACCCGCTTTGGATTTCCTCCCGGTGCCAGTCAGTCCAACCTCTCTGGGTATGCGTCTGGGTCCCCAGAAACTCGCCTGGAACTGGAATTCAGAGTCACCAGGAGCTTGTGGCTCCCTCTGGTATGAAAAAGAACCATGTTCTCTGGCCCTAGCCTTCTCCCCGAGCCCCGTGTGCACCTCCATACCTCCGTATTTTGCTTCCGCACATCCTCTGAGTCTCAGTCTCTTTCTAGTTGTAGAATTTTCACTCAGCCAGCCTTCCTGTGGTTCTAGGTGGTGTCCGTTTTTTCTTTTCATTGTGATTTTGAAATAGTTGTGCATGGCCAAAATTCTGGTGTTCACCTATGCCGCCATCTTGGTTTCTCCGAGAATTTGTCTTAATAGCTCCTGGCTTTCTTAGTTCTGCTTCCATCTGCTCTATTCTTGGAGCCTTGCCACACACCTTCCATTTTGTCCTCTCCAGGCCCCCTGGGAGAAAAGGTGGGGCCAATCTTTGATGGGAGGGTTTTGCATAGGAGTTAAGCAACCAGGCCCTGGAAACAAATGCTTGGCTGTAACTCTCAGGAAAGTTACTTCCTAGCTGTGTGACTTTGGGAAAGTAATTTAACCTCTCTGAACCTCAGTTTTTTCACCTGTAAAGTGAAGGTAATAATTGTTCTCACTTCATAGGACCCCTACTATCACCTTGTTACTAATAATTGTCCAAGTAAAGAGTTGAACCCAAGGTCAGGTACTTTGCCAACTTGATATAGGAGAGCTAAAAACAAATTTACTTTTCTTCTCTGATCTCAATGTTCCTCATCTGAAAACTGGGTCAATGTTGTGAGGATGAGTTGAGATGATGCATGTAAAATGCCTAGAACCTTTTAGGTGTTGGACACATGTTATCACCATCACATTTAACTTTTTAAATAATTGTGAACTTTTTAAAAAATATATTTTAGTTGACTTTAGAAAGGAAGAGAGAGGGAGATACAAACATCAGTGATGAGAGAGAATCATGGATCAGCTGCCTCCTGCACGCCCCCTACTGGGGATCAAGCCTGCAACCCAGGCATATGCCCTTGACTGGAATCAAACCTTGGACCCTTCAGTCCATAGGCAGACACTCTATCCACTGAGCCAAACCAGCTAGGGCAAATTGTAAACTTTTGATGGGCCTTCAAAATGACAGGGCAGCTCTTGCTGAACTATGAGAAAAATGCAGTCCTGGGCACTGAACATGCTAGTAGCTAGGACAGGAAGCTGCCTGGTGCAGGGGCCGAGAGACTGTTGGAATCCTGGCTTCCTTTTCCTGGCTGTGTGTCTCAGAGCCTCAGTTTTATTACCTAGAAAATGGGTGTGCAGGGAGGGTTGACCCCTTGGAATGATTACCTGGGACAGAGCCCTGGGGAATGGGGCAGGTCCTTACCGGGCTCATTTTACCTTTGCAAGTTGAGGACTCAGAGGGCGATGCTGGAAGCATTGGAGCACTCAACCGAGTGCAGTGATTCGCAGCCTGGGCTGCGAGTCAGAATCACCTCAGAGGCTTTTACATTCCCGATGCCCAGGTTGCACCCCAGAACCAGTGACTCTGAGACTGGGGTCTGTGCAGCAAATACATATATTATATATTTTTATTGATTTCAGAGAGGAAGGGAGAGGGAGAGAGAGATAAGAACACTAATGATGAGAGAGAATCATTGATCAGCTGCCTCCTGCACACCTCCAACGGGATTGAGCCCTGACCTCTTGATTCATAAGTCAAAGCTCAAGCACTGAGTCAACCATATACCAGCTGGGCTGCACAGCAAATATTTTAAAACTCTGAGGTAATATTAATTTGAAGGCAAGATTAAGAACCTCTCAGAGGTTCTTAAACTTCATTGGGCATTAGAATCACCTGGAGGCTCATTAAAACACAGATTGTCAGCCACACCCAGAGCCTCTGGTTTAGTCTCTGCACTGCAGCCCCATAACTTGTATTTCTAACAAGTTCCCCATTGAAGCTGAACTGCTGGTCCTGGGACCCCACTTTGAGAACCACGGGGCTCGAGCAATGTTTCAGCTTGTGAGTGGTGCAACTAGTTTGTTGGACTGCAACCAGCATTTAAAAAATAATGAGACTGAATAGAAAAGAAAATATTAGAACACACAATAAGAATATTGATTTGTGAAACTTTCATTTAATTTGATTAGATAATATATATGAACACACACACACACACACACATATGTAGGTAGGTAGATAGGAATTATGCCGCAAATATAAAATATATTTCTTCCTGTGGGCTCTAATTTTTAATGAATGAGTCACCAGCTTTCAATTAAAAAAACAAACAAACAAAAAAACAACTAGCCCACGCCCTAGCTGGTTTGGCGTAGTGGATAGAGAATCAGCCTGGGGCCAGAGGGTCCTGGGTTCAAGTCCATCAAGAGCATGTACCTTGGTTGTAGGCTTCTCCTTGGCCCAGGCCTAGACCCTGGTTGGTGCTCACGCAGGAGGCAACCAATTGATGTGTTTCTCTCAGATCGATGTTTCTGTCTTTCCCTGTCTCTTCCACTCCTCTAAAAATCAATGGAAAAATATTCTCAGGTGAGGATTATTTAAAAAAAAACAAAACACACAACTAATTATCCAGTACACATGTAGATGTACATACATTATGTATACAGTACATACATACATTATTTATACAACAACACATTAAGTAATACTTACCCTATTACCTGCAATGCATACTAGTATTTTTCTCTTTCTTTTCTGTTCTACTCCATTTTAAAATGCTGATTGAGGCTCATTAATTGATCTTGCACCCCCTTCGAGGTTTGAAAACTTGCAGTTTGGAGATCCTGGCCCCAGAGGGTCCTGAACTCTCATCCCCACTGAAAGTCTTTAGGGTGGGCTGACCCCAAGGTGGCAGCCTGGCTGACCTGGGGTGGAAATTGGGGTCTGCCACCAGGAGAAACTAAAGAAGACCACGGAGGAGGCAGATATGTATGAGAACAGCTACAAGGAGACCCAAAAGACCTTGGAGCAACTCAAGAGCTCAGTGGAGAAACTTTTCAAGAAAATAAATTGTGATTCCACTAAGATCCTGGTGCAGTTAGGGGAGACAGGGAAAGTCACTGATACCAACCTTCCACAGTACTTTGGTGAGTCAAGCTGGGGCCTGTTAAAGTTGTAGGAACCACTTCCAGAGCTTTCTGTAACCAGGCATGAGGACTTGGTCTTGTTTTGTTGTTGTTGTTGTTTTGTTTGTTTGTGTGTGTGTGTGTATATTTGATTTTTTACAGAGAGGAAGGGAGAGAGATAGTTAGAAACATTGATGAGAGAGAAACATCGATCAGCCGCCTCCTGCACACCTCCCACTGGGGATGTGCCCACAACCAAGGTACATGCCCTTGACTAGAATCGAATCTGGGACCTTCAGTCCACAGGCCAACGGTCTATCTACTGAGCCAAACCGTTAGGGCTGTTTGTTTTTGTGGTAGTAAGTCTGGTGGTAAAGCATGTAGGCGCTAATGCTCGCCTGCCTGGGTTCAAATCCTGATTGTACTCTTATAAACTGTGTGACTTTGGGCAACTTTCTGAACCTCTCTGTGCTTTAGTTTTTTCATCAAAAGAAAGAAGTGATCTTTATCAGGGCAGTGGATACTGGATTTTTCCTTCCATGCACCCACAATCTACCACAGTGCCTGGCTTAGTAGGCATCCAATAATCATTTGTAGAATGAATGAATGACTCTGGAGACTGCATGGGGTTATGTAACACAGGGGAAAGGGCAGCTCCCCCTACCCAGACAGATCTGTGAAACATTCCTGCAGGTGGTAGGGCCTGACCTGGTCCTTAAAACTCCAGTAGGGGTTATTCAGGGAAGGAAGGTACAGTGAAAGCGTTTTAGGCAGAAGGAACAGCATGAGCAAAGCCTGAAGTCTGAGACAGAGCACTGAGGAAGAATCAGTAGTTTAAAGCAGGGGCAGTCCAAGGCTTCCAATTTGTGCTGTAACCCAATGTTTCTCAACCTTCTTTTTATTGTCACCTTCTAAGGAGCCTTTTTAGATATTCTTTCCCTAATTGCCCCATCCTCATAAAAATTTAATACTGTTGATACAATGTGTAGCTGTTTATGTCCTGTATGTATATCTGTGCTTTATACTTTATAGCAGGGGTGGGGAACCTTTTTTTCTGCCCAGGGCCATTGACCATTGGATATTTATAACAGCATTCTCCAACCATATAAATGATCAACTTACTAGTTAACATTAGCCTGCTATATTTGGCCAAGCATTTAATTAACTCACCCCTAATGCTTTGACCAGGCCAGACCAAATGATTTCACTGATGGGCCAGACTTTCCCCACCCCTACCTTATAGAGTCAGTTTACTTTTTGCCTCTCATGAACCAAATTTTACCTTTTTGGGGTGATACTGCCCCCTTAAGAATGCATGGTGTAACCCAAGAGAAAGCCATTGTCCATAGAAGAGCGCATGGCAGCCCCCACTTCCTATTCCTTCCCTTCCTCTCCAGCGGGGGGCACCACCCCGATATTCCCCTCTTGGTGGTGATCTTGATCTCCTTCTTTTTCCCCAGCCATTATTGAAAAGAAGACCAATGACCTGCTGCTGTTAGAGTCCTACAGGCGGTTCCTGGATATGGAAGAGGCCGAGACCGAGATCCCGCCAGCCTTCAACAACCCTTTCTGGGGCAGCTCTTCCATCCTCAAGCTTGCAGAACCCATGAAGGTCAACCCCCCAGTGCTCAGGACTGACCTGTTCAGCGACAGGTTGGATGAACGTGAGTTCTCTTTCTACCCAGATCTGCCCAGGTCGCTGGGTCAAGGCTCCTTGGAAGCCCTCGGTCATGAGAGTCTGCAATGTTGAGCCTCAGTTTCCCATTTTTTATGAGCCCATCACTTTCATCGGGTACCTTCTTAGCTGTGACCACTTGACATGGTTCCCTTAGGGATGCTTCTCCCTGTGGCTCAATGGCCTCGCCACAGATCCTGATGTTTAGTTATTCTGGATATATTTTAAAATCACAACTGTTTTATGACCATTCAAAATGAATCTTAAGCCCTAGCTGATTTGGCTCAGCAGATAAAGTGTCAGCCTTCGGACTGAATGGTCCCAGGTTCAATTCCGGTCAAGGGCTCGATCCCCAGTAGGGAATGTGCAGGAAGCAGCCAGTCAATGATTCTCTCTCATCATTGACGCTTCTATCTCTCCCTCTCTGAAATCGATAAAAATATATTTAATAAAATGAAATAAAATGAATCTTAAAATACCCAAAATTTCCAAATTGGCAGATTAGGGGCTCACAAGATCTCATCCCTCACCCTCACCCTATGCTCTTGAGTCTCACTCCACCCATGACCTCCCTGGGTCCTGCCCCATCCAGAAGCCTTCCATTGATCTTCCTTCCTTTCAGAGTTCATATGCTCCCCCTCATGGCCAGGGGGGCGAGGAACCAGACTTTCTCCCTGAATCTGGGGATACAATCGGCCCCTCTTGTTTGGGGAGGGCAGTTTGGCAGCATGTATGGGAAGCCTGAGAAGTGGATACACCCTTAAGCCTGTAATCTCACCTGTGGGAATTGGTCATCCAGGAAAAACATATTCAAGGGTCTGAGATGAAGGTGGTAGGATATTCACTGTAGCCCCAAACTGGAAATAACTGAAATGCCCACTCATTAGATATTGGTTAAAGAAGTTACCATTCATCCCACATACAATAGGATACCATGCAGCCACTAAAAAGAATGTGATGGTATAAAATATATCTATATTCAGTAGTTCTCAATGGGGGGGGGGGCAGTGACTTATTCCTCAGGGGACTTCTGGCAATGTCCAGAGATATTTTTGGTTGTCACAACTTGGAGGAGGGGGATACTACTGGCATTAGGGGCCAGGGATGCTGCTAAAATTCAACAATCGTACAATGCACAGGACAGGCCTTCATAACCCTGATATATATGGAAAGGGAGAGGTAGAAGGAGAAGGAGAGAGAGAGGAAGGAGAGGGAGAGGGAGAGGGGCAGGGAGAGAGAGAGGGAGAGGAAAAGAGAGGGAGGGAGGGAGATAGGGAGAAGAATAAGAATGAAGAAGGGGAAGGTGAGGAGGGAGGAGGGAGGGAAGTTGAGAGGGAGGGAAAGAAGGTGACACCTTGATTATGAGAACAAAGAGGATGTAGAGGCAATTTATGGTGGATATTTCTGGGTGGTAGTTTGCAGAGAACTTTACATTTCTGAGTTAAACAATTCTGTATTTTTGTTTTTGTTTTTGTTTTTACAATGACCTGTGTCACTTTAGTAATCAGAGAAAAAAGTAGATTTTGAAAATGCTGCCCCGCCTCTCTGAGCAGCATTTCAGGTGTGCAGGTGGAAAGACCCCCAACAAGCATATGCACGTGTGGGCACGCCTTCTGTTCGATTTAGCTGAGGCAACCGAAACTTAGCAGGAGTGAAAGCTGGGTCTGGGGTCAGCGCCTTAGGACAGCTGCCCTTGGCCCTTTGCATTCCTGAAAGAGGTGGTTTGTGGGCATCGATGGCAAGGTCAGATGACTTCTATGTTCAAGGGAATGTTGGTAAACATTGGCTTCTCTTAGCTCACTCACCTCTGTGGCTCACATGTGTGAATTAAAAGAGGCACCCCTTCTGGGCACATTAATTAGAAAAAAGTGTCCCTTTTGGGTACACGTGGTTTGGCAATCTAGTAGGGGCTGGATTTCAGTTCATTCATTCATTCATTCATTCATCATTCACCATTCATTCATCTGTCTCCACCTGGCATCCTTGTGCAGTCTACCTCCTGAATAGCTGCACATGGGGTGGCCCTGTCTCCTTGAGATTAAACCAAACTCATGCAGGAGAAAACAACGGTTACTGTCCAGGCATCCCTGAGCAGCACATCCCTGCCTTTCCTCTTCTTCCCTGAACCTCGAGAATGGTCAAACTCCAACCCCAGCACTGTGGGGGAACCCCAACCAGGCTTGGACATTCTTGCCTTGGACACCCACGAATGGGGCAGAGAGGTACTGTCCTTGGAAGAGAGGTGTGCTGGGTTCAATTTTCAAACTCTTCACCTGAGTCTCACTTCTGGCGCAGTGGACCAGCCCCTGGACCACAGTAGCCTTCGGCGGATGGTGCTCAGCAACTACACTGCGAGGGAGTCTCGAAATAGGGATTTTCAGCTGGACACCATCAGTGAAAAGGGGGATGACCTGAAGTCCAAGAAGAAGGTAGTCAGCATCTGACATGGGTGGGGCCACGTTTGTACCATAACCCGAGAGAATAAATGTTTGTTCTTAACCCTACTGCCTCTTCATACTCACTACTGGAGACTAGGGTGCTGGGAGCATCCCGGAACAGGGTAGAGGAGCAGGAGGGGTTGAGGTCTAAAGCCCGCACAGGATCCAAGAGTTGTGTGAGGCCACCATGGCCCCTGATAACCTGAGATTGTGGCCAGCACAGGCCCCCCTTTGTCATGTCAACTCGGTGAAGCAGGGACGAGTAAAAGGAAGGGGCCAGGGGGAAGCCAAAATATTGATCTTCCCATCACAGAATCACATGGGGGTGTAGCAGCCACTCACAGGCAGGAACTGGGGGCCACATAACCTCTGCATCTCTGTCTCTGTCTCTGTGTGTGTTGGGTGAACGTATCACTGCAGAGCTGTGTCCAGGGTGTCTTGCCCCGAAACACACGCTGCACTTGAATGCTCTGAGCTGGGGCCCCTCCCAGGCCTTCCCGGGACCTGGCTGTGTTTCTGCAGAGCCCCAGGAAGCAGGTTCTGGGCATGAGGCGTGTGGGTCATTGCAGTGAGTGGAACATGGTGGGGCACCCTGAGTCCTTGCCTGCACAGCTTGCTGTTGACTTTGAAAGGGGCTCTGTTTCCTGGCAGCCCAGCTGAGGTCATCATTCGTGCTGATGGGCCTGCCCCTGAGCTGCTGCAGGGGCTCGTGGTTATTCTTGAGCCTTGAAGACTCTGCAGTTCTGACTCTTCTGACTGCATGGACCCCGACATTCCTTCTAGGTGTTTCCAGCTGCCATTCCCATCCCCACTTTCAGCTCTTGGCTCCCATCCCATCATTCGCTTGGGCTGTGTCCTGAGTTCTTGGGATTCTTTGAAAACTTACGAGGTCCTGACATTCATTCCTCTTCTTCCTAAAAGGCATCTGGGGAACAGCCACGTGTTTGGGGAAGGAGCTGATTTTAGCCCCAGGATGAGAGAGGGTTAATCATGTGACCCAGCTCTGCCAGTCAAAGCACCCCACCTGTTTCAGGGTTTGTTAGATACCCCAAGGGCCCCTTCTGGGATGGTGTGGAGCTGGGAGAGATGTGCCCTCTTTCCAGTAAGATTGCTGAGGGGATGGACAAGAGCCATTCTGCTACCTTTGAGAGCAGAGCAACAGGAAAGAGAGCAGTGCAGTGGCGAGGGCTCCTTAGGTACTGAGGACACTGTGTGAGCTTCTGGATGCAGCTATGCCTGAGGCCCGTGGACTTCTCAGTTACGTGAACCCATTTGCTTCATAAGTTGGTATTCTCACAGCCAAAATAGACCCGAATGCTTTAACAATGACTTTGATCACTCAAAATCAAGAGTCAATTCCTGCCTAGCCTAGTTCCTTGACCTCAGAGTCAGAAATCAGTACCCATTCTCCAACTTCCTAGAGAGAAGTAGACAAATTCTACTTTATCTCAAATTAGAAATTGACCTCTTACAAGGAACAGATGTGATTTTTTTTTTTTTTTTGCCAAATGAACATATTCTTAGCATGCATGTGCGGCCTCTTCCTATTAAATCATCATGGGGCCTATCTAAGCACATTTGTTGGAGAAGCACTCCAATGGTGTCCTGGGGGAAAGGGTGTCGTGGAATCTGGGCTCTACAACTGCTTGAGCTCTAGTTAACATTCCAGTAAAATGTGGCCCTTGATAGAAATAGTGCTGAGTGGCTGCAAAGGTCTATTTTAAATAAAGAGTCACTAAGATTCAATAATAATAACAGCAGGGCCATCACTAGCTTATACGCTGCCTTTGTGGGAACTAGAAAAGGACCAGCCATTCTGCAGGCTCTACTGTCAGAGAAACACTGTGGACAAATACACGACTTCCTGTTTATTTGGACATGCCTCTGCATGGATTTCCATCTGAGAATGTATGGTCATGTGGTGTCGATAAGCCACCCAGGCTGCAAAGAAGGTGGAGGAAGCCATAGCTAACAGGCCAGGGGCAGGGATGGTGGCTTTCCTAGACAAGTGATAGGAGAGCAGGGACCCCCTCACCCATAAAGAGAAGCCCAGGTTGGGCAGTGAGCCCCTCCCTTAGTCCTTTTCTTCTCCGTGGGTGATGATGTGCACCAGGTTCTTATAGTCCAAGTTGCCAGTCACATCAGGGGGGAAGGCAGCAAACATCTGGTCAATCTGCAATGAACCAGCAAGAGGTGCAGAGGATGATGGGAGGAGAAGAAAGAAGGAGGGCTGTGTGCAGGGGCAGGCCTGAGTGGGGAGGCAGTAGGGGTGCAGGTATGGGATGGGGATGGTGAGGATTCATGTCGGGGGTAGTAGACGTGGAGATGCGTCACAAGACCTCCTCCAGGAAGGCCTTGTCACCCAGCTGCTGCAGGACCCAAGGTCACACCCTTCCTGGGGCAGCCCATAGCCTCTGATCAGTGTGGGCCCAGCTTGGGACTTCTTGGAAGGGCTATTCTAGCCGCTGGGAGTGTCGACTAGGACACTCCTTGGGTCAACATCTCCCTCCCGCCCTCCTGCTTCCTTGTCCTTCCTTCCCAGGTGCTGACCCCAAGGGCCACTCTGCAGGAATGTTCCCCAGAACCTAATTGAGACAATGAAACAGGGATCACACACTCAAGTGTGCAAAGGAGCTGGACAGGTTATGTAAGGGAGCAATGTGGGCCTGGTGGGGACTATGGCTAAATGGGGACACAAAAGTGGTAACTGCTTGGGGCCAGCTGCTTATGGCCACGTGGTTAAGGAGATCAGACTGAGGGAATCTGAGTCTAGAAATCTAGATGTAAAAAAAACATGCCGTTTCCACATTTAAAATATATTGGCTAGTTGTCTTAAAAAACCATACTGGCTACTAACAGCTAACATGTGATAACATTACCCTTATCACATGTCTGCACTTTACATTAGATTAAACATACTAACTTGTTTAATCCTCATAATGTACTACAAGGTAGGCTCTATTACTGTCTTTACTTTAAAGATGAGGATATTGAGGCACAGGGAGGTGAAGGAGCAGGTCCAAAGGTGAAGGCAGGCTCTTTTAACTGCTTGAGTTTTGGAGGGAAAAATCCAAATAGAATTTTTAGTAAAACGTGGAATTTGATGGAATCAGGCCTGAGAAGGGACTATTTTAAATAGACTCCTTATGGAACATTAATAATATTGATAGGACTGTTGCTGGTTCATATAGGACTTTTGGCAAAGTATTAAGTGCCCCTTCTTTCAGGCACCTTACTGCCACCTGCCAGAAAATTATATATTCTTGTTAAAAGAAAAAGTATAAAGACACTTTACTGCCATCTGCTGGAAAACGGTTGCAACAAATACACACTGATATATAAGAAGGGCTTCCAGGAGAATTGTGTAGTGGGGAGCCTACATGACAGCCCATGGTACCTGCACGCCGCCCTTCCTCCATCAGGAAATTGGTGCTTTAACCAGGACTCCCTGCATTGTGAGGGAGGTAAACCTGGAGCCAGACCTGCATTTACCATCAGGGTTGTCCTGTTAGGCAAGTGGCTTTACTTCCCTGGGCCTCAGTTTTTCCATCTATAAAATGACAATAATACTAGTTCTGACCTCGTGGGGTGATTGAGAGAATGGCATGAGTTAAGGATTCAGTAAACAATGGCACGTTCTGTCTCAGTGTGGGTCAGAGGTGTTTTAGAAAAGAGGAAGATGGAGTCCCCAGAAGGGTGATGCCAGGAGCTGGGGTGCAAAGAGCATCCAAAGGGCCCTGTTACCTCCTCATTGGAAAATCTCTCCGCCTGTGTGGTCAGCATCTCCTTAACGCTGCAGAGAGAGAAAAGCAGGTGTTGGCTCAAGGTGTGTGTGTGTGAACCAGGGAGCCCCCACGTCCTCTCCCGTAGACCCCACTCACTAATCAGCCTTCAGGACCCCTTTTCCTTCCGGGTCAAACACTTTGAACGCGTTGAGAATGGTCTCTTCAGGGTCTGCCCCTGAAAGAGAAAACAGGGTTGAAAGGTGCTGTGGGTGGTTTGGAACCTGTTGGACCCCAGGAGGCAGGACCTAAGCCCTTCCTCCATCCAGGTTGGGGGGCCAGGGCAAAGGCTACTTTGCTTAGAGGAGAGATCCTGCCTCCTTCTGAGCACTGAGCCTTGATATTTTTAAAAGAGTGGGTTAAGAATCCTGTTATTTTTGAGTAAAACTCAAGTTCAAAAGTGGGTCTAGATTTGGAAGACTGGGAGTCAAATCCTGACTCCAGCACTTGTTAGCTATGTGACTTTCTCTGAGCTTCCGTCTGGGTAGCAGAACAGAACCCACTCCTAGATGCTGTTACATGAGGTGATGCGTACAAAGTGTTTAGCTTGAACTCTAGCTCAGTGGGTGCCTTGGAGTAACATTAGCTGCCGTCTTTGTTTTTGTTTTGCTTTTTAGAGAAAGATAGAAACATCGGTGAGAGAGAGAGAGAGAAACATTGATTGGCTGCCTCCTGCATGCACCCTACTGGAGACTGAGCCCTGACCAGGTATCCAACTGGTGAACTCCTTGGCTCGTGGGTTGATGCTCAACCACCGGAACATGCTGGCTGGGCTAGCTGCTGTTTTTATCCTCCCCGCTCCAATGTTACTCTGCCTCTGTCTTCTGGCAATTCTCCTAGTGCTTTAGTTCATACCCAAAGATGAAGACACATAAAGACAGACAGACACACACACACACAGATGCACACCAGCTTACCCTTAAGTTTCTCCCCGAACATCGTTAGGAACACCGTAAAATTAATGGGACCTGGGGCTTCCTTTATCATGTCATCGATTTCCTCATTTTGCACGTTCACACGCCCTAGGAAAGGAAACACACACTGAGGGCCTCCCAGCGGGGACAGAAACAGCGTGCAGCACACTGGCATCTGCCCTGTAATTTCACTTCAGGGAATCTAGTCTAAGAATAATCAGAGACAGAGTGGACCCGCCAGGGATTCACGTGAGAAGATGTTCCCGACAGTGTTATTTATAATAGGCCAAACTCTGATGTAGGAGGGGTTAGTTATATTTAAAATAGTGTCTTTAGAACCTGGAACGTTTTGTACAGATACTTGAGTATTTTACTCCAATGGGAAATGGTCATCTTATAAATTGGCCCTTCTCAGCCGGAGGTGGGAGAGACAGGTCAGAGTCCCTGGAGGGTACTTGTTCAAGTTATGCCTGCTGTCACCCAGGAGCCTTAGAGATTCTTACATATTCCCCACGCTTGTCCTCGCTGTGGGCCTATATAGGATCTTTGTGCAAACTAGAAAAAGATACCCCTTCCTAATTTATTTTTATTCTTCTTATTCCTCACCTGAGGATATACTTTTTGATTTTAGAGAGGGTGGGAAGGAGAAGGAGAGAGAGAGGAGAGGGGGAGAGAGAGAGAGATTGGTTGTCTTTGGGTATCAAACCCGAAACCTTTCGGTATATGAGATGATGCTCCAACCAACTGAGCCACACAGGCCAGGGCAGGATAATTTATGTTTTAAATATAAAAATCCACGATGGCTACAAACATGAAGAGTCCTCTGTCAAACTGTGCAGTGTACAACCTGTACTACTGTTCACAGTGACCCTGAGCTCTGGGGATTACAGTGTGTATGTGTGTGTTGGGGGGTAAGTGGTGGCAGGTGAGACATATCCTATATAATAAATGCATAATATGTAAATTGACTAAATGGCCAAACAACGGAATGACCATCCTGACAACCATCCAGGATCACGCTATGACACCCCCTGGTGCCAGGCCAGCGAATGCAGGTGTGATGCGATTGGTTGGGGGCTCAGCCATCACTCCATGATCGCCCCACAGCGGGAGCCCCAGGCCACTGGCCAGCGGGGTGATCAATTGGGGAGCTCCACGATCATCCCAGGCCACCAACCGGTGGTCTGTGGTGGGTGGGCAGGGCCTCCCTCTGCCAGGGAAGCCTGGATCTCAGGTGCCAGTGGCCAGAGGGGAGCCCGAATCCCAGATGCTAGCAGCTGGAGGGCAGCCTGGGTCCTGGGTGCTGGAGGGAAGCCAGTGCTGGGAGCCAGGGGAAGGAAGGCCTACTCTCGAATTTTATGCATTTGGGCCTCCAGTATATTATGAAAAAGCTCCATGCACTTATGTTCACATTTGAGATGTACATTTTAAAAAGCTGAATCCAAAACAGAATGATTCTAGTTATTAACCTCTCCTTCCAATATACCTCGAAAAGACTTAGAGGCTGAAATGTTAACAGTGGAGTGTGGCCTAAAGGGTACTGTTGTTTTCTCCTTTATACTTCTCTAAATTTTCCAAGTGTCCTGTTGTAAGCTGGCACTGCATTCAAATCACACACACAGAGGAGAAACAAGATGGCGGCATAGGGTAGACACCGTATATGCAGCTGTGAACAACTATTTCAGAAAAACCACGAGAAGAACACACGGACACCATTCGCACCCACAGGACGGCTGGCTGAGTGAAAATCCTACAACCAGAGAAGAGTCTGAGACTCAGAGCAGCAGCGGAAGCAAAGTACAGAGGTACGGAGGCACGCGCA
>PVJC01039700.1:0-10354 GCA_004026665.1 Murina feae | reverse complement strand
ACAACCAGTCTTTAAACATTACTACAATTTTTCTTAATTTTAGAAAGAGAGTCTTGGAGACAGAGTCAGTGGGTTAGCCCAGGACAAGATGCTGCTACCTATTGCTCCCTGGTTGCAAGCCTTGTGGGGTACCTTAGGGTTTAGAGGATGCATGCTTGTAGGGAATGAGTGTGGAAAGGGAATGGCACAGGCTCCTGGGAGGGCGAGCACACCTAGAACCACTGTCTTTCATTTATTTAGCCTTCTTTTAGAAACCCTTTGTAATTCTCTTGAAGTACTATGCTTCATGTCTTTCTTAGAAGAAGAAAAATAACTAGTATTTTAGTCCAGGCACTGGGATGTGTGCTTATGTATATTACTTCACTTGATCTTTAAAACAACGTGGGGAGGATGGTGGTGGCATCTCTGATAAATGAAAGAAGTGGAGAAACAAAACATTTCACTCTAATCTTATTTTATTTTTTTCCCTTGCTTCCAAATATTGGCTTCTCCTGATCTTCCTCTGCCTACATCTTTTCCTGCAATTTTCTTTTTTAAAAATAATTTTTTATTTTCAACTAGCTGTACCCGGCCATGTGTTGCTGTGGCTCAATCTGGTTAAATGGAAAAGTAAGAAAAGAGAAAGCGCACGTTTCTAATATGTTTAATTGCACAGTGCTTGTGGGTATACAATATTTTTTGTTGTTCTATTGCCTGTGCAGATACATAGTTTGTCTGGTTTGCTGACTCTAGAACACGCAACATATAATTGTCCATGTGAGAAGCAATCTGTGTCTAGACCTAAACCGCACAATTCTAAAGATTGGCTCTGAGCTTTGTTGATGGTGATTGCAAATGCCAATCGAATTGGGAATTGCAGTCTCTTAAATTGAAATGGCATATGCATTGGAATCCTAGGAATGCGAGGAATGAGGGCATCTTCACCTTTGAAAGATCCTGTCAAGATTGTTGCTTCTACAACGTTGTGCATTACATTTTTTAACGCAAGCCGCCTGCTGTTGCAAAGCTTTGGCTGGTTGATATTTCACAACCTGATAATTGGCACGCTGATTTTCAGTTGCAGCACATGCGATGGCATCCCTGGCAGATTGAGTGAATTAAAAAATTCTGTTGGATAATTAACTACTTCATCTGCTTCCACAACAGTGTTGATGGACTTGTATGTGACTACCTTGCTTTGAATGTTAGACTGAGTAATATTGTTAAGTTCGTAGATGTCTTTGTTCTTGGTCACAAGAATAGCTCGTTCACTCAAACAATTGTGATTCTTATAATTGATTTGAATATTGGGAAATACTTTTTCAACCAATTCTTTTGACACAAAATTGCAGAAGTTATGAGGCAATGAAATTTGTCCTGAGATCTGATCAACTGGCACCTTTCCGCTCCCAATTTCCAGCAATTGATTTGAGAATATCTCAGCGGATTGATCGTTTTGCAGCTGGACACACATATTTGTAGTTAATTTTAATGTCTTTACATGTCACCACAAAGTAGAGTATTTCAGGCAAGCATTTATTTCATCCGCTGGTGTCGATAGAGAAATTACAGGTAATGTTTGCCTGAAATCTCCTGCAAGCAATATTAATGCATTCCCAAATGGTCTGATGTTTCCACGCAAATCTTGCAATGATCGATCAAGAGCCTTGAGTGATTTTTTGTGCGCCATTGTGCATTCATCCCAAACAATAAGTTTGCATTTCCTCAATACTTTCCCCATGCCGGGTGCTTTGGAAATGTTGCACGTGGGAGTTTCAATGAATTGCATGTTCAGTGGCAATTTCAAAGCGGAATGAGCAGTTCCTCCACTTGGTAGCAATGTCCCAGCTATTCTGGATGACACAAGAGCTAAGGCTATGTCATTTTGGGATCAAATTGCTGCCAGAATCAATCTAATTAGGAACGTTTTACCAGTTCGTCCTGGCGCATCTAAGAAGAAGATTTCTCCAACCCTGTTATTGACAGTTTGCATTATTTGATCGTAAATGCCTTTTTGCTCAAGCGTTAGCTTAGGAATATTTGATTGCACATACGACAAAAGATCACCTGTGTTGTAATTTTGTTCACGATGCAATTCTACATCGAATGAAGCAGCAGCAGATTGATTTGGTGACGACATTCCCAATTGATTGCGTAAAATTGGAAATTTGGAAATCCTAAATGGATCATAAATCGGAAACATTGAAATGGAATCGTAAAATATTTAGTATAGTGTGTGTTGCTTTTACGTCCAACAGATGGCACTGTTTTTCAAAAAACATTTTTTTACCTGTCACAGGTGTGACATCTATATAATATCCTATATAATAAAAAGAGAAACATGCAAATTGACTGTCCCTCCACTACACTCAAGCCACGTCCACCAGCCACACCAACCAGTCAATCAGGAGCGAGTATGCAAATTAACACAACTAAGATGGCTGCCACAGAGCTGGAGTGAGCAGGAGACTTGGGTGGAGGAAGCCAATGATGGAGGAAGCCAAGCTTCCTGCCTGCCCTGGCAGCCCTGGCCTCTGCTCAAGGCTACAAAGTTTCAATCATAGACAATAAATAAATCCCAGGGGGAAAAAAAGGAGAGGCTGGGAGCTTGGGTCACCAGGGGGCATGGCCAGCCTGAAAATGGCCATCAGCCCCTCACCGAGGCTGGCTAGGTACCCCAGCCAACCCCTCACCCTGAAGGGGCTATGGGCAGCCTGAAAATGGCCCTCAGCCTCTCACCCAGGCTGACCACAACCCCATGGGGTAAGGGTCCCTGCTGGGGGGTTTGGCCAGCCTGAAAACTGCCATCAGCCCCTCACCCCAACTGGCCAGGCACCCCAGTGAGGACTCCCACCCTGAAGGAGATGTGGCCAGCCTGAAAATGGCCATCAGCCCCTCGCCCAGGCTGGCCAGGCACCCCAGTAGGAACCCCCACCCTGATCTGGGACACCCGTCAGGGCAAACCAGCTGGCTCCCACCCAAGCACCAGGCCCTTATCCTATATAATAAAAGGGTAATATGAAAATTAACCCTAACAGCAGAACCACTGGGAATGACTGATCACTGTAACACACATTGACCACCAGGGGGCAGATGCTTAATGCAGGAGCTGCCCCTGGTGGTCAGTGCATTCCCACAGGGGGAACTCTGCTCAGCTACAAGCCAGGCTGATGGCTTCCAGCACAACAGTGGTGGTGGGAGCCTCTCCCGTCTCCTTAGCAGCACTAAGAATGTCCGACTGCAGCTTAGGCCTGCTTCCTGCTGACAAGTGGACATCCACCGAGGGCTCCTGGGCTGCCAGAGGGATGTCTGACTGCCAGCTTAGGCCCAATTTCCCCAGGGAGCGGGCCTAAGCCAGCAGGTGGACTTCCCCTGAGGGGTCCCAGACTTCGAGAAGGCACAGGCCAGGCTGAGGGATGACCCCCCCCCCCCGAGTGCACAAATTTTTGTGCACCGGGCCTCTCTAGTAGGTATATAAAAACGTGTGTATTTGAATACAATGTTGTGTCAAAATTTCAAAGCAATCGGTGAAGAACCTTCAGCGATTTAAGATTTTGAACAAACGAACATTTACATTTTTATTTATATAGATAGATTACAGTTAGCATATGTTATTGTATTAGTTTCAGGTGTGCATCACCATGATTAGATTATCTAAGTGATTATCTCAATAAATCTTGCACCCATCTGACATCATATTTAGTTATTACAATAGTAGAGGCCTGATGCATGAAGATTTGTGCAAGAATGGGCCTTCCTTCCCCTGGCTGCTGGTACCACCTTAGCTCTGGCTGGAGCTACCTTTCTGCATTTGTTCCAGCCCCAAGCTGCCTTTCCACCTTCCCACACTGCCCAGAGGCCTGGGATGACTGGGGGCGGTGTGGAACGCCTGCATCGTTGCCATGGCGACGGTTCCGCCTTGCCCAATTGCTCAGTGCCTATGTATGCAAATTAACCTGCCATCTTTGTTGGGTTAATTTGCATATTCACTCCTGACTGGCTGGTGGGCATTGTGAAGGTACAGTCAGTTTGCATCTTTCTCTTTTATTAGTGTAGATTATTGATTATATTCCCTGTGCTGTACTTTACATTCCTGTGACTATTCTGTAACAACCAATTTGTACTTTTTAAAAATATTTTTTGTTAAAAATATTTTTAATGATTTCAGAGAGGAAGGGAGAGGTAGAGAGAGATAGAAACATCAGTGATGAAAATCATTCATCAGCTGTTTCCTGCACACCCCACCCTGGGGATCGAGCCCGCAGCATGCAACCCAGATATGTGCCCTGACTGAGAATCAGACCATGACCTCCTTTTTCATAAGTTGATGCTCAACCACTGAGCCATGCCAGACTGGGCCAATTTGTACTTCTTAATCCCTTCACCTTTTTCACCCATTCCCCCATTCCTCCCTACTGATTTTTATGTATCACACATGGCTATGGGACCATTCACTTCCCTGTGTCCACCTCTCCTACCATCTTGTCCCTCATACCAATCTTGATGTGGCTTCTTCTTTATATTCTTAGTTGTAGGAACCAACTTAGATTTCAGTTGGTTCTGAATGATGGTTTTTCTGTGGTTTAGTAATTTTGATGTGGCTGTGGGAGGAGATGAGTACTGTGTGTACTGACACCACCATCTTGACTAGAAGTCTGTTGCGATTTTCTTTCCAAAGCATAGGAAAAAGCAAGATGATAGAAAATGGGTGAAAGTGAGGGGGTGTCGGCTGAGTGAGGAGTAGCATGAGACAACTGTGGCCACTCTCAGAATGTTGGTTTGACCAACATGTTTGGAGCCCTTGCTCTGTGCCAGCCTGTGCTGAACACTGCACACTCAGGATTCCTGCCCCAGGGAGCTTGTGTTCTGTTGGGGAGGCAGCTATATCCCAGGTAACTGGGGGTAACGGTGTTGGGACAGACAATGGCAGGCCCATTCTCAAAGAGTCTCTGCATGGCTGCAGGCAGCAGCAGTGAGAGGAGCCTGTTGCAGGCTGCAGCCAGGGCCATCCCCGTTACCTGCATCAATGCCAATACGTAATGTCAGAAATACCCAGTGAGTATTACAAAATGATGTTAGTGTGCTAACCTCAGATTTTTATTTAATGACGTTGCATCTGTTCACTGTTCCAGACCCGCCAAGAAATGGGACACTGCAGCTATTCAGTACTTTCAGAACATCCTGAAAGGTAAGGCAAGTGTGCCATCACTGCAGCCTCCTTTGAACTGACATCCAAGGTAGTTTAACCTTCAGTTGGGGAGGTTTCAGATGTGTGTGCTTAGCTGTTTGGCCCTCCTTATATGGGTTCATAAGTTACCTGGAGCTTCTTCTACCCCAATGTCACAGTGACGCTGCAGTCCTGAAATTTTTTTTGGAGGTGGATGTGGACATCAGTAATTGAGAGGTGAAGTTAGAAAGGGGCTGTATGGGTAAGGGATGCTTACACAAAAACAATGCCTGCCTTTTAGTTTGCATAGAAGCTGAAGCACTGCAAAATAAATTTACATGCATTTTACTGAACCAGCAATTGATTAAAAGCCCAAGTTATTGTGTAATCATTATTGCTAATTTAAGAGGTATAGGCTGTCTCAGAGCACCTATACAGTGTGTTTTCTTCATATTGGTGAGTGTAGCAATGTCATGTGGAGATTCACTTGTGGTAGCTGTCTAAACCTCTGGCAGTCAAGAGCCAAATAACGAGAGAAACCAAGATGGTGGCGTAGGGAAACACCGGAAATTACTGCCTCGCACAACCATTTCAAAACTATAATGAAAAGAAAAAATAGACACCACCCAGACCCACAGGAAGGCTGGCTGAGTGGAAATTCTACAACTAGAAAGAGACTGAGACTCAGAGGAGGTGCGGAAGTAAAGTGCAGAGGTACGCAGGCGCGCGTGAAGGGTTCGCGGAAAGGGCTGGCAGCATTTCGTACCGGAGGGAGGCACAAGCTCCCGACGGCTCTGAACTCGGGTTCCAGGCGAGTTTCTGGGGACTCAGGCTTATACAGGGAGGGGCTGGGCTGTCTGGCACCGTCTGGCACCGGAAGGAACTCCAGAGCTGCTTGAGACCCGGTGCCTCTTAGGACAGGGCTGAGAATCGGCCATAGCTGGTTGCTCCGCCCTGTACATTCCCTGAGACTGCCTCACCCAAGCTGCACGCAGAGGCTTTTGCATATAAAAGGCTGGGAAACCTTAGGCAGAAGCTAAAATAGCACCTCCTTAGAGTTCCAAGAGACAGTGAACCCAATGGTCAAAGAGGAACCAACCAGTCTACAACTCCTCAGATCCATAAGGGACACACTCAGGGGGCAGACTCAGTGGGCACTAAAGCCCCATTGAAGCAAGTCTTGCCCCATAAGGGTATCTCCAGCATAGAAGTTCTCCCACCATAGACACAGCTGATTCTCACAGCCAAGTGGCCTGGAGGTCAATTCCTCTCAGTGATACCAATAGCAATCAAGGCTTCGCTACAACAAGACTGTGCATAAAGCCTAGAAAGCAGTGCACCAAGAGTATCCATCTCAGGTAATTGAGGAGACTGAGCCACTGGGCCCTATAAGACACCTAGCACAGAAAGCCACTCTATCAATGCAGGGAAGCTGCCAAAATGCGGAGACAAAGAAACAGATCACAAATGACAGAAATGGAGAAAACCAAATGACTGGATATAGAGTTCAAAACCACGGTTATAAGGTTTTTCAAGAATATTTTAGAGTCTGCCGATAAATTTAGTGAGACCCTCAATAAATCTAATGAGACCCTCGAGGATATGAAAAAGGACCACCTAGAAATTAAGCATACACTGTCTGAAATAAAGGATAATATACAGAGATCCAACAGCAGACTAGAGGATCGCAAGAATCAAGTCAAAGATACGAAATTGAAGAAGCAAAACCCACCCAGCCGGAAAAGCAAAAAGCAAAAAGAATCCAAAAATATGAAGATCGTGTAAGGACTCCCTGGGATAACTTCAAGTGTACCAATATCCGAATTATAAGGATGCCAGAAGAAGAGAGAGAGCAAGATATTAAAAACCTATTTGAAGAAATAATGACAGAAAACTTCCCCTACCTGGTGAAAGAAAAAGACTTACAAGTCCAGGAAGCGCAGAGAACCCTATACAAAAGGAATCCAAGGAAGCCTGCACCAAGACACATCATAATTAAAATGCCAAGGACAAAGGACAAGGAAAGAATCTTAAAAGTGGCAAGAGAAGAACAGTCAGTTACCTACAAGGGGGCACCCATATGACTGTCAGCTGATTTCTCAACAGAAACTTTGCAGGCCAGAAGGGAGTGGCAAGAAATAATCAGAGTGATGAATAGCAAGAACCTACAACCAAGATTATTTTACCCAGCAAAGCTATCATTCAGAATTGAAGGTCAGACGAACAGCTTCACAGACAAGAAAAAGCTAAAAGAATTCATCACCACCCAATCAGTATTATATGAAATGCTGAAAGGTTTGCTTTGAGAAGAGGAAGAAGAAGAAAAAGTAAAGATAAAAATTATGAACAAGTGCATGTCTATCAACAGGTGAATCTAAATATCAAGTGAATAAAAAATCTGATGAACAGAATAAACTGGTGAATAGAATAGAATCAGGAGCATAGAAAGGGAGTGGACTGGCAATTCTTAGGGGGAAAGGGCTGTTGGGGGTGTGGGAAGAGACTGGACAAAAATCGTACACCTATGGAGGAGGACAGTGAGGGGGAGGTAAGGTCAGAGGGTGGGGTGGGAACTGGGAGGAGGGGAGTTATGGGGGGAAAGAAGAGGAACAACTGTAATATGAACAATAAAGATTAAAAAAAAAGCCAAATAACTGTGCCCGCCTCCGAGGGCTGTTTTGAGAAGTAGTGGATGTGAACTCTTGGAGTGCACCTGTACCTGTCGAGGTCCTGGCCCCTCTCCTCTGCTGCCCCACTACCCGGTTAAAGCAGGGTGTGGAACCTTTTTTCTGTCAAAGTCCATTTGGCATCATTCTTGGGCCATACAAAATTATCAACTCAAAATTAGCCTGCTATATTTGGTCAGACATTTAATTAACTCACCCCTAATGCATTGGCAGAGCCAGACCAAATGATTCATGGGCCTTACATGGCCCTTGTGCCAGAATTTCCCCACCCCTGTGTTAAACAGCCAGATGCTGTGAGAAATTGGAGGTTGGGGGTGAGGGTCGCTGGTTTTGGAGTTTTGGTCCTTGTGAGCCAGCCTAGTGAGGAATGCTGGCAGAGAAGAGTTTGGAAGAGGCAGAGAGCCTAGGTTTGAATACTGCCCCGTTACTGCTGTGGAGCCTTCGCTGAGCCTGGTCTCTTCACCTGTACATTGGCCCTCAAAGGTTATGGTAAGAGTGAAATGAAATACATTTGTAAAGGACTTAGCACCGTGTCCACTAGGTACCCATACATGGAGCTGCTGGATTGGTAAGTCTCCAGGAGGGTCAAGAGCCATGCTCTGTGGGCATTTGGAAGGTGGCTGGGGACAGAGGACACAGGCTGCCTGTCTGCCTGCCAGGAGAGTCCCCCCCCCCCCTTGACTTGCTCCGCTGCAGACCCTCCTGCATTCAGATCCATCTGCAGGGGAAGCTGTTGGACAGGTGGTGCTGGGTAACGGGAAGTGGTTAGCAGAAATTAATAGGGGGAAATAGTCCAGTTGCTTCAAATATACTTTTGATATCAGCTAATTAATGTTTTCATTTATGCCACTTAGCAACTACCCAGGTAGAAGCCAAATTATGTGCTGTAGAAGATGATTCTTTTGAGGTTTATCTTTATGTGACTATAAAAAATGAAAAAGTAAGTGAAACAAAATTGTATTTTAAAAAGTTTACCATTGTTTAAAAATCTTATTTTAATAAAACAGAGTAAACACCAAAGGAAACAATGTCATTCACACAACATAGACATTTTCTTAATCTCTCAAGGTCTGGCTTAGATCAGAAGTTAGCAGGACTGTTTCTTCTTTTAATTACTTCACTAATTACTTTACTGTTTTATTTAGGCAGCATTTTAATGTTATTTTCTTAGAAGAGGACATAGTTTTCCACCCCATAATTTTCTTACCATGTATAATATGTACACATTGTAGAGACTTCAGATAACAGCGCTGGCTGGTTTGGCTCAGTGGATAGAGTGTCAGCCTGCAGACTGAAGGGTCCTGGGTTCAATTACAGTCAAGGGCACGTACCTCGGGTGCAGGCTCCTCCCTGGCCCAGGCCCTGGTCAGGGCTCATGCAGGAGGCACTTGATCGATGTGTTTCTTTCACATTGATTTTTCTCTCTGTATTTCCCTCTCTCTTCTACTTTCTCTGAAAATCAGTGGAAAAATATTCTTGGGTGAGGATTAAAAAAAATAGAAAATTCAGGTAACAGAAGTAGAAAGAAAGTGGGCATCATGCTCCAGTAATGAGCTGTTAGCATTTGGTCGCCTTTATGAAGGGTGGTACAAGGGTGCAGCTCAGCACCTTGTGTGGAGGTGGATGGAGATGCTGACTTAGGCTGCTTGGGGCCACCGAGGTCATCTAAAGCACTGATTTATTTAAGAATAAAACAAATAGTGCAGAGTTGTATATATGCTTTACCTGGGTTCCCTAATGTTAACCGTACAAACCAGTGGCTCAGTGTTTAAAACCAGAAAATTTTGTTCACTGATAAAAACACCATTTTTAGAAAATCCACAGATCTTATTTGAATTTTGCCAGTGTTCCCACTAATTTCCTTTCTCTGTGCTAGGATCTGATTGAGGATCCCACATTGTATCTGATTGTCATGTGTCTAGTCTCCTCATCTGATGAGATAGTTCTTCAGTCTTTCCTCATCTTTTAAGACCTTGACATTTATGAAGAATACTGGCTATTTTGTAGAATATCACTCAATTTTTATTTTATTTTTAATTTAAATTCTTTATTATTAAAAGTATTACATACATCTATCTCCTTTTCCCCCCATTGACCTGTCCCCGCCGGCTTCCGCCTCCCAGCACAGGCTCTCATCCCTCTACTGTCTGTGTCCATTGGTTCCGCTTAGGTGCATGCATACAAGTCCTTTGGATCTCTTACCTCCCCTGCTCCTAACCTCCCCTGCCTTCCCTCTGAGGTTGGACGGTCTGTTCGATGCTCCTATGTCTCTGGATCTGTTTTTGTTCAACAGTTTATGTTCATTATATTCCACAAATGAGTGAGATCATGTGATACTTATCTTTCTCCAACTGGCTTATTTCTCTTAGCATAATGCTCTCTTAATCCAGCCATGCTGTTTCAGTTTTTATTTTATTTTTTAATGTTTTCTCATGTTTAGATTGAGTTTCCAAAAATTTTTTAAAATATATTTTTATTGATTTCAAAGAGGAAGGGAGTCGGAGCAAGAGATAGAAACATC
>PVJC01039699.1:6151-16214 GCA_004026665.1 Murina feae | reverse complement strand
CTGATGGGGCTGGGGGCAGGTCCCCAGTGATGACACACACACACACACACACACACACACACACAGAAGGCACCTGGCAGACTGGGGCCATCATAGGACATCCACTGAGGGGTCCCAGACTGTGAGAGGGCACAGGTCGGGCTGAGGGACTCCCTCCACGCCGAGTGCACAAATTTTTGTGCACCGGGCCCCTAGTAAGTATATAATTAGACCTATAGTATCTGAGATGAGAAGTCCTATAGAGGAGACGCAAAAGCACAGTGGGGAACACTGGAGACAGTGGAGAGACAGGTTGCCACAGGGTCATTAGCGTGTTGCTAAAGGTCCAATTCAGAGGGTAAAGAAGATGAGACTCATTCCGAGTGTAAATAAATAGCATGGATTCAGAGACAACATGCAAACACTCAGACCATGCCTCGTAGTAAGGTCTCTAGGGTAGCGTCAAGCTGGTAGCCATCCCAGCCCAGAGCCCCAAGAGCTTAACTAAACAGTGAAGAAATCACAGAGTTTCCAAACCACAGTTCAAGTGGATACGTAGGAGTCAGAATTACCCAGAATACTTTTGGTGAGAACTGGTACTTCAGAGAGATGGAAGATTTGGAACCAAATGTGATTCAAGAAGGACAAACAGCAGCACATTACATGATATTCAAAATAAAGCAAATTTAGACCATTTGACTGAACCTATGGTCCTGCAACACAGGAGCTTTTGTGACGTGGACCCAGCTCCTCAGAGGAAATGAGATTATGTGATCTTTCTACCAATAGCAAAATCTCTCATGCATAAAGAAATATGCATAATGGGGAGGCCTGGTAGATACAGAGTTACAAGGGATCTGAGTGAGGGCCTTATTCCCCAAAATTCTTATGACAACCTGGGCCCTGGATTTCCAGAGAAAGATCAGATACATACACCATGTGTTCATATACCAGCAAATGGCTTAAGAAGGCAGAAGTTAAAAAATAGACTATAAACTAGGTTAAGTCATGGAATAATAATACATAGACAGGAAGAGAGTGCCAAGGCGCTTATAATATTTCTAATTTTCAAGAATGACAACATGAATAATATATAACTTCTGGGAAAATTAATATGTCTACTTTATACCTCTTCCTATCCTGGGATAATCTAATCCAGAAACTTCCCTTAATATCCTGGGCCATACTTTAAGATGACTATCTATATTCTGCCATTTTAAGAATGCAAAAATGCAAAAGGAAAAATCTCCCTTTGTTTATAAAATAAAGTTACTTTGCTTTATAAAAGATTGCCTTATATATTCGATATTATAAAACACTAGAGGTCCGATGCACAAAATTTATGCACTGGCTGGGGGGAGGTCCTCATCCCAACCTGCACCCTCCTACAGTGCAGGAGCTCTTGGGGGATGTCTGCTGAGGGCTCCTTAGTGTTGCTGCAGAGGCAGGAGAGGCTCCCGTTACCACCACTGTGCTCACCAGCCATGAGCCCGGCTTGTGGCAGAGCAGCGCTCCACCTGTGGAAACACACTGACCACCAGGGGACAGCTCCTGCATTGAGCATCTGACCCCTGGTGGTCGGTGTGCATCATAGGGACTGGTCATCCCGCCATTCAGTCAATTAGCATATTAGCCTGTTATTATGTAGAATGTTCTATTTTCATAGTATAAATACAGATTTTCTATACACAAGCATTCAGATTGACCAAAATTAAGCTCTATTCTCTTGGATCAGTAGCTCATAGATCACTACACACAATATCAGCAATTTAAATAAAATACATATCATTTAATCTGTAAAATATATGACTATATAGCCACTATGATGTATATCTGAAACTAATACAAAATAATGCTGAATGTAAACTGTACTGAAAAAAATATTAAAAAAGAAATGCATCTTGAAGTCAGATAGTATAAAAAAAAGATTCCTAAAACAACTTGTCACTATGATCTAAAACTTTGGCCACATTTAAGTTTCAGTCATAAGAACAAAATTTGGGGTTTTGCTTGGCTAAATTCTAGACATTGAATCAGCCATCCATGTACAATCTTCAGGTTGACTTCCATGAGGGAGAGCAAGGCACTAGGAGTCCGTGGCAATGCTCCAAACCATGAAGAACCAGGCAATTTCACTTTTGTTGACCATTGCTTCAGGTCATTGTAATTTAATGAATAGTGATCCTATTTAAAAATATGTTGCAGGCAGCAAGGTGCCTGCTGGGAAAAAGCAGCTATGCATGAACAGATCAATATGCATTGTGTGCATTCAACCATTCAATAATCGATTCACCCTTGTTATAAGAAAATAAATGCCAAATTCCCCAAAGTTAATTTCTGAAGAAAGCATTTAAAAGACTATCAGATTATTAAAAGTTTCCGTGGGTTATCTTCTGTTTATTTGTTATTGAAATCTCTGCTGCATCTCACACTATCCCATTCAAAAACTGTAAGGGAATCCTAAAAGTAAATTCCAACAGGAAGATTGGATGCATTTCCTTACTATCAGCAAAGTGCTGAAGGCTTATTTAGATGAAAGCATTTTACAGACTCAACTCTTTTTTCCCTCCTCTAGTCATACTTTTAGACATACCAGCTGCATTTAATAAGCTATCAACTAAGGCTTTCAGCAGGCTTAACTATAAGATGTCACATCAACTGCTTCATGTGTCATTCAGTAATTTTCAATTTCTCAAATTTGTGCATTAAAAGAAGATAACATATTCTTTAGGCCAATCAGAATTCTCAAAAGTCTTAGTTATATGCTATGGGCTTTCAACATTCCCCCATTTCTACAGAAATGGGTTTATGAAGGACTCGATCTCTGCAGTGCAATCACAAACATTAAATTTGCATATATAAGCTTTCCAGCATAGTATCTCTACTGTCTATGCTAATGGTTTTGCTGCTTTTATGGCAGTATTTTACCAGGCTGTAATTTATTCAAGGAGCCTTAAACACTATCCTTTACTGAACTGGATTTCAGGGTAGTGAGTGTCTTACACATTTTGCAGCATTTCTCCCTTGGCTGGCGGAGCTCTTATATGCTCACGTTGCCACATCAATTAGTTCTCAGGACACATCAGAGCAACAACATGAGACCATGAATCTTACTCATTTGACTTAAATTAGGAGGATACTGTGAATGGTACACAAGAGTCATTTCTTTGGGGATCCCAACCACATTTTCATTTAAAAACAAGTGATTCAAAGTTCACTTCACTGAATAAATATGCTTGGTCACCTACGTTATTACACTTGATTTCCTCAAATCTCTTTCTCTCTAAGAAGGTTATTCATAATTCTAAAGGACATGGCACTTATATATAAACTAGGGGCCCAGTGCATGAAATTCGTGGGAGGGGGGTCCTCAGCCCAGCTTGTCCCCTCACACAGATTTGGGAGCCCTCAGGGGGTGTCCTACTGACGGCTAAGCCCGCTCTCTGCTCCCCTTGGGGAGCGGGCCTAAGCTGCAGTCTGGCCTCCCTTTGTGGGAGACAACCAGGCTAATCAGGCGAAGCCACCAGCCCCATCACCCAGCTGCTGCAGCCACTGCCAGTCATCGCAGCCACCAAGGTGTTTTCATCAACACAGACTCCAGTCCCTTCACCATGAAAAAATGACAACTTTCTTTAGGCATTTTCAAGATGTATCTTTCATGGGATATGACATTTCTTTCTTTCTTTCTTTTTTATCCTCACCTGAGGATATGTTTCCCTTGATTTTTAGAGAATGTGGAAGAGAAGAGAAAAACAGAGAGAAACATCGAAGTGAGAGGAACATTTTGATTGGTTGCCTCCTACATGAGCCATGACCTGGGCCCCGGCCAGGGAAGAGCCTGCAACCTAGGTACATGCCCTTAGTCAGAATTGAACCCAGACCCTGCAGTCAGCAGGCTGAGGCATTACGCACTGAACCAAACCAGCTAGGGCAGGATATGACATTTCTTAGCCCTCCAGCAGTGGACCTTCATTTTTTTTCTCCAGGAGTGTGGAGGAAAAACCCTAGATCACCTTTAGGGATTCTTATTACCCAAGTTACTAAGAATATTAGCAGTGGCATACAGGGAACTTAGCCAATGAGTGGTCAGGAAAGGTGTTTTCTCTGTAGTTCATTCAGATCACGGGCTCCATTCCTGCCCCTCCAATCTCAGCTCCACCCCTGCCCAGGCCTGTAACCTCTGGCTGAGGATGTGGGCCTGGGAAGGCGACCCCAGACCCCTGCAATCACTGGATCTGCCCCTGCCCAGGCCTGCAGTCTCTGCCTGGGGCTACAGGCCTGGGTAGAAGACCCCCAAGCCCCTCTGATCACTGGTTTCACAGAGCCCTGGCTTCTTTGATCACCAGCTCTGATCCTGGCCCCTGCCATCACTGGCTCTTCCCTTGCCCCACTGGCAGTCTCTAGCCAAGGCTGTAGGCCTGGGCAGTGGACCCCCAGATCCCTTGCATTGCCAGCTCTGCCCGTGCCCAAACCCCTGAGATCACAGGCTACGCCTCTGCCCCTCCAATAGCTGGCTCTGTGGAGCCCAGGCCCCTGCAATCTCCGACCTGGCACCTGCCCAGGCCTGAGGCCTCTGGCCCAGGCCTTATGCCTGGGTAAGGCAACCTCATACCCCTCCGATCACTGGCTCTGCCCTTGCCCATGTCTGAGGCCTCTGGCGAAGGCTTCTGGCCTGGGCAGGGGACCGCCAGTGCCCTATGATACCTGTTCCACCCTTCAGGCCCCCGCCTCCCCCGCCACCTGCTTGGATAGCAGGCCTGACCACACAGTGGTAGGGCTGAGCTGGACTGGGCGCAGCCATCTTGTGGCTATGGGGGTGGCCATCTTTGTGACGGAGTGACTCCTAATTTGCATATTACTCTGATAGGATGGGAATATGTTTAGGGTTTCACTCAATTAAGAACAAGCCTACTCTGCCATTAAACTAGTCCAAAAACACTCAAGCGAGTTACCTAGGTAGCCTTAGAAAAGTAATATTCTCGCACTTGTTCATCTTTTTCAAAGTTCAATCAATATTCCTAACACTTCAATTGTAATGGCTCAAAACTTGATTTTAACTCCCTCTGGATCAGCAAAGCAGATGTTCTCTTCCACTATCTACCTAAACTGAAGTTAATTAAATTCATTCTTGAAACTAAAACTAACAAGAATCTAAAAATTAACAGCTATTTTAAGCCTTCTGTGTTCCATCTTTCATTGTATTTTACCTATAGAATAGGCAGTGCTCAGCAACTTTTCACTTGACTAAGGAGAAAACTGTTTCACTTGAGTTGATGTCAGTAGTGTTACTTTTATTCTTACAAAGGCCAAGTCATTTTCCCAGTCCTCAAAGGAAACACTAACCTCATCCTGACCAGGCAATGAGAGTGCTCATTGCCACTTGTCAAAATGACCAACTGTGACAGTTTTTCTCACATCTTGGTTACAAAGCAAGGTCAAGAAAAGTGAGACCTACTGATTATTTGCTAGTTTTGTGGCCTACCATCCATCCCGCTTACGGTGATAATGATGCATTCTCATTCTATTTAGTTCTGGATAGATTTATCCTCACCAATGAAATAATTAATGAATTAGGATTTTGCACTGTTCAGCCACAGGACTGGTTGGGGGAAGGTACAAGATCCATCTGCAGCACAGATTTCAGTCCTAGAAAGCAGACTCTCTTTCTCCTGAAATTTATCTGTGATGATATGAATTTGATGATTCTGGAGGAATAAGGCCAACACAGTAGAATGCAGAGGTAAAATATGGTAGAAAGTAAACTTCTGATGCTAATATTTCAGATCACGAATTCAGCTGTACCCTAGAACTTTTCAGTAAGCCAATTTGCTGCAGCCAGATTGAGTCAGATATTGTTTCACTGAAATGAAAGAAACATTGGGCTTCACTATTGGAAAACAAAAGATTCTTGAAATATACTCTGATAAAAATATTACCCATAAAATGTAAAATATCATTTTGTAAATGTTTTTATTGATTTTTAGAGAGAAAATGGAAAAGAATAGAGAGATAGAGACATTGATCATCGATCAGTTGCCTCCTGCATTCCCCCTAGCGGGGATTGAGCACATAACTGGGGGATGTGCCCTGACCAGGGATCAAACTAGTGACCTCCTAGTTCATGAGTCAATGCTCAATCACTGAGCCACATCTGCCAGGCATAAAATATCAGTTCTGATACAAGAAATAAAAATAAATTATAATATTCAATTTAAAATAGAGAAAATAAAATGAAAAGATTGTCTATCAGAGCAATTTAACTACCTTTCTTAGTTTTTAGTCAATTCCTTTCATATCCAGAATCTAAACACTTTCTAAAATATCAGTTATAAATACTATAAACTTTACTTGATTACTATACTTACCATTAGTTATGATTCACCATATTTTCTGTCTGGGAATAAAAAGTTGATGAGCCATAGCCCAGCAGAGATTATATTTGAGTAGCAGATAAGGCAAAGAATACTTCAGAAGGCATTCTATTCAATGTTCCTAAATATTTTTAAATAGATTTTAATGAAATAAAGTAAAATAAAAGCATAGTACCAAAGAATTTTAGAACTGACTAATAAAGCAGATTCTCCTACAGCTTTTATTTAATTAGCAAGCCCTGACAATATAGTTAAGGCTGGACAAAACTTAAGTTTTGTTTCATTTAGGCCATTATGATGGCTACTCCTATGAACTGTTTAGTTCATTTGTCAGTATCTCTTCTAGCGACCTTACAGCCATGGTCATGTTCATGACTCATATTTTTATCAGGACCAAAAGTACAACCAATATACATTAAGGTGACAACTTGAATTCATATCAAAATTTTCTTTTAAATGTATAACAAAACACCGACATTATCATGAACCAAGAAAAGTCATAACTTTCAACTCATGTAAAATATCTCTCTCTTTCACTACTAGCACACCAGGAAACACAGCAAATGTCTCTTTATACATGACCACCCATATCTAATAAAGAGTTAATATGCAAATTGACCATCGCTCCAACACACAAGATGGCCGCCCCAATGTGGACACAAGATGGCTGGCAGGGGAGGGCAGTTGGGGGCAATCAGACCAGCAAGGGAGGGAAGTTAAGGGTGACCAGGCTGACAGAGGAGCAGTTAGGTGTTGATTAGGCTGGCAAGCAGGCGAGCGGCTGGGAACCAGCATCCCCCAATTGTGAGAGGGATTCCAGTCTAAACAGAGGAGTCCCAGATTGGGGAGGGTGCAGGCTGAGCTGAGGGACACACATCCTATTCCCCTCCCCCCCCACCATGCACAAATTTCATGCACCAGGCCTCTAGTATTATATAATAAATGATATAAGTAAACTTTTCTTAACTCAAAGTTTTTCCATTATCTTCTTTAATTTTCCTACTCTTGACAACAATTTGTCCTTTCTACCTAAAAAATGTACTTATTTGTTTTAACTCTGTGCATATCACACATCAGCTTTTTGCACTAATGAAGATGAAGTATAAAGTAATACTTAAAAGCTTTTAAATTCAGATAGATCTATTTCACTTTTCAAAGATGAGAAATTAATTCACCTCTCTGAGGCTCAGTCTCTATCCATGAAGAGATCATAACAACTAACCTAAATGATTGAGGGAAAAATGAAATGAAGCAAAATATGTAGAGCATTTAGCAAAGTACTCATGTATAGTAAGCCCCAATAAATGGTAAGAGTAAATATACCAACCCACATATTATTTAGAAAAGAGAAACTTTAACCTAAAAACTGAAAATATTTTATTATATGAATTACATAACTGTATTAGTTTCCTATTACTGGTGTAGAAAATTACCAGAAATATAATGGCTTAAAATAGCAATTTTCAACCGGCGTGCCACAAGAATTTCAAAAACATGCAATACCTATTTAGTGAGGGGTCTTTTCCCTTAACCCTTTGTATGCCATAAGCATCTAGATTGTTTTCTATTTTATTACATTGTGAAAACTCATAGTTCTCCAGTGAGAGGAAGACTTTAGATGAATACTAGATGTACAGAAGTTTAAAGAATAAAATTGACTTCAAATCACTCTACACATTCAATGCGGTTTTAACTCCAAATTCCAAAAGTTATTTTACAGAATAAATTCTAAATGTAAAATATAGTAAAGTAATAAAATGACATGCCAAGAAGGTATGTTAGAAAGGGATTAAGATGCAGCCAAGTGATAATCTAGACATAGTCTCTCCCTCAATCAACATAAGTAACAAGTTAGAGGGGTTAAAGTTGATATTTCACATTCATAGTGAGTCAGTAAAATAGGAAATAAGCAATCATTTAAAATAACAGACATACAGAACTTGACCTGAGGCAATCTTTGGAATGTATGTATCCAATCATATTGGTAGACTGCGTATCTCTTCAGTGGAGATCCGGGTAGTAAAAGATGGGCTTCTTTGAAAAATAAGCATTTAGCCCAGCCAGTGTCGCTCAGTGGTTGAGCATCAACCTGTGAACCAAGAGGTTCATTCCCAGTCAGGGCACATGCAGGCTCTGTCCCCAGTAGGCTGTTTCTCTCTCATTGATGTTTCTATCTCTCCCTCTCCTCTCTAAAAAAAAAAAGTCAATAACAACATATTTAAAAGAAAAAGAAGCATTTGGAAATATAAGCACCAAGCTTTCATAGTGATTGCAATGGGCTTGGAATTTTAAGTTAATTTTTACTTTTTATTATACACTATGGTTCCTTTACTGACTGGATTAGCCACAATGAACATGGGACTATTTTACAATAAAAATTAATAAAATATTTAAGCTGTGAGTTATAAACTCTTATTTTTTGTTTGTTTGATTGTTTTTGGGTTCTCTCTCCCCAGAGTGAAAATTATGTTCTTCTGATCCAAATTACATCTATGTGCAATATTGTCCATGTGGCAGGCAGTGTGGTGCTTCTCCCATAGATATCCACATTCTGATCTCCAAAACCTGCAAATATGTTACCTTCCATTATGACAGGGACTTTCAAGATGTGATCAAGTTAAGGATCTTGGGTTGGGAAGATCATTTTGGAATATCCAGGTGGACACAATATAATCACAGAGTTCATGTAAGAAAAAGAGGGAGATGGGAGAGTCAGAGAAGGAGATGTGAGAATGGAAGGTCAGAGAAGGGGTGAAAGAGAGAGAGAAACATTGCAAGACACCAACTTGCTAGCTTTGAAGATGGAGGAAAACGCTAATAAGCAGGGAATACAAGCTGTCTCTAGAAGCTAAAACGACAAGGAAAAAGATTCTCCTCTAGCAGCTCTAGCAGGAATGCAACCCTACTGGTACTATGATTTGGGGACTACTGCCCTCAGTAGTAAGATAATAAATTTGTTGTTTTAAACTACCAAGTTTTTGGCAATGTGCTATAGCAGCAAGAGAACACTAATATAGCCCATGGTGTCAGGTGAGCAAAAGTTATCAAATTACTGCACATTCTTTGAAATAAAATTAATTTTGACTATCTCACAGCCAGCTAGATATAAAATTCAAAACCTGCTCCCTGCTCTCCAAACATCCCTCCTCACAAGAAGGTTTATGATGCCTTATAAGAACACTGACAACACCAAGTGCTGGTGAGGCGGGGCGCAGCAAAAGCTCTCATTCATTGCTGCGGCAAATGCCAAATGACACAGCCACTTCAAAAGACAGTTTGGTGGTTTCTTACAAAACAAATCCTATGCTTACTATATTATCCAGCAGTCACACTCCTGGTGATTTCTCCAAAGAAGTGAAAACTATGTCCACGCAAAAATATGCACGTGAATATCTATAGCAGCTTTATTCACAACTAGGTGCCCGGGGGTGGGGGTCCCTCAGCCCGGCCTGTGCCCTCTCACAGTCTGGGACACCTTGGGGGGGGTGTCCACCTGCTGGCCTGCCTGGCCAGCCTGGGTGAGGGGCTGAGGGCTGTTTGCAGGCTGTTCACAGCCCCCTCAGGGTTCGTGCACTGGGGGGTGGGATGGCTGGTGAGTGCAGGCATGGACATTTCCCGTTTGGTGGCCCACCATCGCAAATACCTGGTGGGCCCCCACTGCTGAGGGGACACACCTGGCGCAGAGCCGGGTGGTAGGCCGGGGAGGGGGGGTG
>PVJC01039698.1:0-16127 GCA_004026665.1 Murina feae | reverse complement strand
TGGGGTGGGAATTGGGAGGAGGGGAGCTATGGGGGAAAAAAGAGGAACAACTGTAATAATCTGAACAATAAAGATAAATTAAAAAAAAAAAAAGAATTGCCTCTTAAACGGAGTGTGTTGTGCTAATAAGCAGTAGGTTTGTGAACTTGTCTTTCACGATGGTCAGGTTCCCCCATATTTGAACTGGTGCATAAAATGCCAGTTATAGTCCTTTAACGTGGCTTTTCTATCTGCCTTTCCTGGTAGCAGCTTTATTTAGGTGCTTAGTTAATGTCTTGCAGCACTTGGCCTCTGCTGGAGAATGAAAAAGCCACACGGAACACCCACAGCCTGGGAGAGCTGAGGAAACATTGGAGAGAAACTGTGATAGCCGTAGCTCTGTCAATCTGTTTTATCCCGCGTGATAGTGTTATGATAGCATACTCTGAGTCACCAGTAGAAACCGGAGTCAAAGCAGGCCAGGCACTTCAGGGAGGAGTGGGAATGGGGTCATTGCAGCTCTCTCAGGTGGTGTGTCTGTTTGGAAGGAGAACCCATATCCATCTTCAATAATGCACAGAGCTTCCCTCTCTTTCCTTGTGCCCATCACTAATCTGCCTGGATCTCCATGTCTTCCTGACCGCCTCCCCGTCTTACCAGCTGCTCCTCTCCGCAATGGCTTGGGAATATCTACTGGAGATGGCACTGAGAGCACAGGGCCTGATCGCTGCAAAAATGAATGTCTTTTTCTGAGCCGCACAAAATAAAGTGAGAATCAGGAAACTAGCGAAAGGGTGTCTGAGCTAAAACTGAATAATTATATATACTGTGGTACCCGGTTTAGAAAGATGATACAGCAGACAGCCTGCCATATTATCACCCAGCAGGTGTGTGTGTGTTTTTCCAGGGACGAGAGAACAGATATTATCCATAATTGTGAGATAAAACTAGGAAAGGACATGCATGAATATTTGGCATCATTGAGGTGAATGGAACAGAAAATGGGCCTTCATCTGGCCTGTTTACAAAGAGAGTCTTGTTAAAATGAGTGTCTATTCGAAGATAAAAATTGATTAGCATCTTGAGTGGCCATAGGGAAGGTAGGAGGTGCTGATGGCTCACTTTGCTCGCGTGCTGTCAGTTGTTTTCAGTGTGATGGAGAGTCTATGAGCCATAGATCTTTCTAGCATCAGATGGGAACAACTCCCGCCCCCACACAGATAATCCACTCCTAGCCCTTCTAAAAGGCAGGTCGTTGCAAATACTGTGTCTGTGGTGATCATTGAATTCCCGGGTGTGGCTGTGGAATGAAATAAAGAGAATGTGCAGGTAAACAAAAGGTAGTGAAAATTATATGAGCTTTAGAGTGAGAGTGAACTGCATTAAGAACCTAACCCTACCACTTACTTAGTTATGTAAAAAGAATCTAAGTTCCTTGGATTCTTTGAACGGCAGCTGTCTTGTCTATAAGGTGGAAATAGGGTCAGACCTTGCTGGGCTATTGTATTATACATTATGCATTATACATAATGTATATAAAAGGCTAGCACAGTGCTGACATAAAACAGACACAGGACATGATGATCATTCAATAACCCAGGGAAGTACCGTATCCAATGGAGCCGTCCTAATGTGAAACAACATGAAATAAAAACTTAGAGGAACTTCTGGGTAAGCAGATGTTCAATTAATTTTGTGTGGCCAGTCTCAATACATCAATTCATAGCCAAAGAGATTCATAACAGGTACTGTCAGCAGCATATTTTCAATTAATGTCATCAAAAGAACTGAATCTTTCTAATTCTTTGGTTTCTAAGTGTTTGATTTTTCAGCCTTAATAATACATTAGAGTACTTCTGAGTCTAGCTCTTGCTAAATTATAAATACTATCATTTTATACCTAAGATGCATGGCTTGCTCAGTGCAGGTAGAGACAAAATAAATGGTTTAGACTGGCTGACACCGGCATGCTAGGCCTCTGATCTCAGGACAGTCAAGGGGTGGAGTGGCAAAGCCCATGGGTGGATCATTTCTAAATGTACTAGGATCAGGTCAAGATCCTAATTTCCAGCTGCATAGTCCCTTCCAGCTGGTCTTCTTTGCTTGAGTGTAAGGATATGTCTTTCTTTGTACTTTTGACAGCACTGCTGTATGAAACAAAAACCATGAGGTCATTCAAGGACACTCAGTATATCCCACTTGGTCATCTCTCACTAGTCTGAAATGCTAGTGGCCATCGAATACTGGAATGTCCATACTTTTCTACCATCATTACCTTCACCACCCCCATCATAATGATCACTCCTATCAATTCAGCACCTATGCGGACCTAGGCTTCATAGCCATTTACGGTGCTCATTGCTTTCTATATCTAGCTTCCATTTGCTGGCTCTTATATCCCTCAAACAGGTGTCAGATCCTTTCTTTATCTACCCATTAGATCAAAATGATATTAACCACTGAGAGAGGGTAAAACGCCATCATGCTGAGTGCCCTTTTTGAATGATTGGTAGTGGCTTCTAGAAGCACCCAGTTAAGAAAAATTTCCGGGCTCTGTCTAGCCTTGTGGGGAAGAATGCCATGATTGATTAGCAATGTCTGCCCTGGGTGGAAGAAGAACGAACAGAAATAGGAAGAGTGACAGGCGGGACTGAGAGGATGGCAATTCTCAAGCTCCCTTAATTTCCTCGCTCTTGATAACCTTTTTGGAGACAGGAATAATGTGTTCACCTTCCATCATGTTGCTGCACAGTTCATTTCCAGACTGTTTATTTATTCTCTCAATCCTCCACTTGTTCCTGCTGTGTCCTCCCTGACTCAGACACTCACACACTCCCCGGCCTCAGCCTGGATGCTCTGCACCCCGCGCACCTCAAACTCCAAAGCTGCCTTTGCAGGGGCATTTTCCCTGTTTGCTCAGAGAAACTCCCCACGGCGTTGCATGTGGCAATGTCCTCTTGGTTTAGGCTATAAAGCTCATATAAACTTGTAATTTTTACACATGTGTTTGGATGTTTACTTGTGTTCTTACTGTTTCCCTCTGAACACAACGAGCTCCGGAACCATAGCTCTCGTTTTGACCAGGCACCCTGTACCCAGCACACACATCAGGGAGAGAGGAAACATTTATTATATATTTGTTGAAACAACGAATGCACTACATTTTAGAGATTCAACCTGCATAAAACAGGGATCCTGCCTTCAGAGAACTCATAGTCTAGTGGAGGAGAAAGTTGGTTAAGTAAATAATTATGATGCGATGTGGCAACAGAAATACAGCTGTAAGGGAACACCACTGCCTGGGGGAGGGGGCAGCTGTTGGGCAGACCTCCCAGAGGCGATGCTAAGATTGGGATTTGAAGAATAAGGAGCAAAAATGGACCTCAATACAATTGCCACTTAAAAAATCAAACACTGAAACTTGTGCTATTTGAATGACATGCTCCACCATTAAAGTTTTCTTTTAATCAAATGACAGATATATTAACATCAACCTATAGTATTGCCTTGAAAGCATTTTAAAAGAAATATAATGAACACCTTGTCTACAAAAGGCACACAATTAGGCTTTCCCCTTCAGGCTGTTCGTAGAGTTAACCCTTTATGCTGCTCTTTACTTGGTATATCCACTAATTATTCTGATCCAAGGGCCTTGATGGCAGCTCTTGGTCCATTTGCCAAAGGGCCAGTGGGAACTGTGAGAGCCAGGCCTGAATCTTGTGAATTGTTAAGCAGAAAATGGCTCAAGCATCTCCTGCAGTTAGGGAGCATGTGGTTACAGTGAGATCATTTAGAGGATTGAAATTGCATTTGTCTTTTTAGATTTAAATGTATAACTTTGGAATAAGAAAGGAAAAGTCATTACTAGTACAGCAAGGGATAATTAAAATAAACGATGGTGTTAGGTACGCCACCAGCTTTCTTACAGCTGCAGTGATACGTTGTTAGATATCATATTGATTGCAGCAGGAGGTAATGTGTCCCTTTGTAGCTGAAGCCTTTTTGGGAATACGCTGGAGCTTTTGGCTTAATCATTTGTTTATTTTTTAATAAGGTACAGAGGAAGGAAGGTGGGGATAAATTAAGAAAGCAAGGGGCAAAATATTTCCTTAACTCACATTTAAAATTAGACGGATTTGAGGAAAATACAGGAAGAAGACTGAAAGGCAACAGTCGTTTGTTAAAAAAAAAAAAAAGCTTTTATCATTACATTACAGCACTCCAGAGAGCAGTATATGCTTAGTATAGGTCTCTCAACTTTCCCCAAAACATTTTCATTCACCTTGACTCAAATCAGGAGCAAAGGAGGGTTTTCTTGCTGGTTTGGTAAGGCAGGATCACATATCCAGGCTCTGCCTGGACCTTACCATCATTGCGGTTCTGTAGGCACCTGTATGTCACGTACAGATGGATGCAGAAATAGTGCTTAAATCAAACGGATGCGCTGCTTCCTTTAAGATGAAAGCCCTTCGATGAATTATACATTAAAGTGGACGGATTTATGCAAAGTCAGTGGCATCTTCAGCCCCTGTTTTATTTGGAATACAGGAGGCCATTGATGTAAAATGCACCTTGCGACTTGCTTCAGATCAAACTAAAACAGGCTGAAGGGGAAACTAAGTAACGACAAGCTCTGGCTTGCAAAATCAAACCAGAAGTGCGCCTCTAAGGTTCATGATTCAGATTAGTTAAGTAAATAAATAAATAAGCCCAGGACTACAATTTGTAGAGCTCCAACACTGAATAGCTGGCTACAGAAATTAATCTTGCAAATGAACCTTAGAGACAGTACTTGAAGAAATAGAAGGGAAACTGAGAAAATGTGGTGTGAAAGATCCCAAGAAGAAAGTGTGTTCCTTGAGGGAGGAAGAGGTCAGTAATGTCACACATCTGAGTGGCCAAGAAGATGAGGTAAAATGCCTACTGGGCCTGGGGAGTCACTGAATTCCGCAGTGATAACTGCTTTGGTTCAGTGATGTCCAGAAGGCAGAACAGCAAGTGGAAGCAATAAATAGAGCAGGAAAATGTTCTTTGTCTTAGTTAGGACAATTGATTTTACCTTTGATCAAAAGGGAAGTATAAATACGAGGATGCAGAGGGTGTCTTAGAAACCCCAGGGCACAGATGCAGCCCCATCTCAGGAGCTTACAGGTTCCAGGGATCCTTGGAGACGAAGGAATGCTCTCTCCCCTTCCTCACTAGTCTCCTTGCACGCCAGCTTCATCCCTACACTGCATTTCTTTGCCTCCTTATGCACAGCATAGAAAGTGAAAACTGCCATCGCTTAGAGCTGCCTATCTCCTTTCTAAAGAACATACCCCCGGTCATTATCCCTGGGTCAGGCCCAGCCACCTGCAGCTAGAGGCCTGGCAGAAACATGGCTGTGCCCACCAAACCACGCGGACAGGGGAGGGAGTGGCTACTCCTCGGAAGAGCTATTAGGCAGACATACCTACATTTGCCTACATTTGCTTACCAGCATCCTATGGTGAAGAACTTTTCAAAATCTGGTTCTAACCCATTGCATTGGGATCGCTTGCCATGCTCCTAAAAACGACAGGTAGACTTCTATTCCAGGTTGACTCCACCAGACCCTCTGCAAGTGCAGGCTTGGAACCATCCCTTCTAACAAGGTCCTTGATGGCCATACTTCACACGGAAGTTTAGCAATCACTGCCCTGGGAGGAAGATTGTCTAGTGCTTATCCACCACCTTTGGATGTCACACCCATTCTTAGAACTCCCGCCTCTGCCACATCTGTTTCCAACCATGGATGGCATTCATCGGGAACCTGGACTCTGAATTACCTTTTTTCCCATGTGTGGAAATGCCACAGCCTGAAATGATAAGGCAGGTGGAAGATGCGTCCCAGAAACATTCATAACGAATACAGTTTGTTCCCCAAACTAATCAGACATGAATGTGATATTAAGCACAGAGACTTTATTTTTGGTATATTTTTCTACATGAAATACAATATTCATAGATAGATTTTCTATCACAGAATTGGCAGCACTATCAACGGGTCTCTTTTCTCTGTTCCTGTCCATCTCCTAGGCCTTTCAAGTGTACCCACCCCCATCTCTTACACACGTCCTGACCCAACCCCTTAGAATATATCAGAAAAACCCTTGCTCACTGTATCTTCCCTCCTCTGTTTGAAATATAGCTAAAAGAACAGTATCAATTAATTTAGCCTATTGCTTTGTGGGAGTTCCTTTTATGCTTCTCCTCCGCTGACTTAAAGCATCATTCCTTAAAAGACTTAGACCTCACTCTCTTGCTCCCGGTGTACATTTAAATGGAAAAGGGTCCGGAGGCCAGCCAACCGCTCTTCAAGGTTCAGTGCACATCCACAGTTTCAAAGTTCTGAGAATCTCAGTAACATGTAAACTTTTTCCCTTTTAAATCATTTCCCAAACTTATTTCATCTGCACCCATTCTCCCCAGAAGCACTTTCCTAACGCACCTAAAACGTATCTGAAATAGCTGGTGTGGGTAACGAGAACTTGATCTGCATTATTCCTCCAGTTAAAAAGTGTTTTAGGCAATAGAACAGAATGGAACTTGGGAGAGTAAAGTCAATGGTCCTATCTTCTTGATCCCACAGAATGAGAAAGAACAATGATGCCCTTCACGGTGCAGCATCTGCATTGCTCTTGTGCTTACACTTTATACTGTGGGTAATGAAATATAAAGTAAAAGTTATTGAATGAATATTAAGTTTTTTGGGGGTAGCTGAGTTGTTAGTTTTGTTTTTTTAAGAAAGGAAAACTCTTTATTTACACTTAATTATAGAAATATGGCACTGCTCCAAGAAACATGTGAAATTAACCTATAATTTCCTATTCAGAGAGATCCATTGTTAGCATTTTAATATATACTCTCTGTTCTAGTTTTTTTATGTATTGCCTGTCACCTCTAAATTCATCCATTTTTTATCTGCTCTGTGAAAATGTATAAGGGCCCTTTAAATAATGTTTCCTTGGGCTGCTGGGTGTGATATTAGGCTTTACTAATAGATGGCGCTGCAGGGATGTTACAGAAGGAAAGGTTCTGCTTCCGGGTGCTATTGTGCTTGCTTGGAAGGCTCCTGTTGGCTTCTCCAGTGCCTGGCTCCTGCAGCATCTATGATTTTCTCAGCACCCAGCTCTGCAAAGCGTGCAGTTTCTCCAGCCCTCAGGGTTTTTCCTGCACCAGCTCCTGCAGCTCTGAGGACTTGCTCCATGACCTGCCCCTGCAGTGTCCTCAACCACTCTCAAGGTGGCTTCTGCAGCACACAGCAGCCAACAGCTTCCCCCAGTACCTCTGGTCAAGAAGTTTTGTAGCCCTGCCAGCATGGATCACGGGTTGAGCCTTAAGCTATGAACCAGAAGGTCACGGTTCGATTCCCCATCAAGGAACATGCCCAGGTTGCAGGCTTGATCCCCAGGACAGAGTGTGCAGGAGGCAGGCTATCAATGTTTCTCTCTCATCATTGATGTTTCTATCTCTCTCTCCCTCTTCCTCCTCTCTGAAATTTTATACACACACACACACACACACACACACACACACACACAAATGAATGACCTGGTGAATGGATTCGTGCACATTAAAAGGAAATTAATTAGAAGGTGGCCAGCAGGGCAGGACAGGGCAAGATGGCTGGACATGCCCTGGAGCCAACCTTCCACAATCCCTCCCCAGCCAGCCATACCTGGATGGCTTGAAGGTTGTCTGCAGAGTGAACGGGGTTCCTCCAGAAGATGGGGCCCCTGAGCTTGGCCTGTGAGGATCAATTTCCAGTCAAGGGCCGAAACCAGCTCTATGACATCCCCTGAGGGGTCCCGAATTGCAAGAGGGCAGTTCTCAGGTGAAACACCCCAGAATGGGGCTCCCTACTCTCTGATTCCAGGTGCATCACCCAAGAACAGCACTGGTGATCAGAGCACGCAATAGCTATCTGTCAGTCAGATGGTCGGACGAACACTTAGCCTTTTATATATAAACTAGAGACCCAGTGCACAAAAATTTGTGCACTCCAGGGGGTCCCTCAGCCTGACCTGTGCCCTCTCAAAGTCTGGGACACCTCAGGGGATGTCCAACTGCCAGCTTAGGCCTGCTCCTAGGGGATCAGGCCTAAGCTGGCAGTCAGACATCACTCTGGCAGCCCAGGAGCCCTCAAGGGATGTCCACTTGCCAACGGGGAGCAGGCCTAAGCTGGAGTCAGACATCCTTAGTGCTGCTGAAGAGGCGGAAGAGGCTCCCACCATCACTACTGCAATGGCAGCCATCAGCCTGGCTTGTCACTGAGCAAAGCTCCCCCTATGGGAGCACACTGACCACCAGGGAGCATCTCCTGCATTGAGTGTCTGCCCCCTGGTGGTCAGTGTGTGTCACAGTGACCAGTCATTTTGCTGTTAGGGTCAATTTGCATATTACTCTTTTATTATATAGGATACAGGCCTAGTGACCGGGTGGGGGCTGGCTGGTTTGTCCTGAAGGGTGTCCCGGATCAGGGTGGGGTCCCCTCTGGAGTGCTTGGCCAGCCTGGGTGAGGGGATGAGGGCCATTTCCAAGCTGACCACACTCCCTTCAGGGAGGGATGCCCTGATATGGTGCCTGGCCAGCCTGGGTAAGGGGCTGATGGCTGTTTGCAGGCTGGCCACAGCCCCTAGCAACCCAAGCCCACAGCGAAACTGGATGGAAGCAGGTATCTGGGATTTATTTATCTTCTATAATTGAAACTCTGTTGCCTTGAGTGGAGGCCACAGCTGGCCAGGGCAGACGAGAAGCTTGGCTTCCTCCATCACTGGGGCAATCAAGCCTCCTACTTGCTCCAGCACCATGGCTACCAGCCGCCTTCGTGGCTGGGTTAATTTGCATATAGTCACTCTGATTGTCTGGTGGGCATGGCTTACGTGTAGCGGAGTGACGCCAATTTGCATGTTTCTCTTTTATTAGTGTAGAGGATAGAGGCCTGGTGCATGGGTGTGGGCTGGTTTGTTTGCCCTAAAGTGTGTCCTGCTGGGGTGCCTGGCCAGCCTGGGTGAGGGGCTGATGAATGTTTTCAGGCTGGCCACATCCTCAGGCTGGAAGCAGATATCTGGGATTTATTTATTTTCTATAATTGAAACTTTGTAGCCTTGAGCAGAGCTCAGGGCCAGCCAAGGCAGGAAGCTTGGCTTCCTCCATCGCCGGGGGCAACACAAGCCTCCTGCTTGCTCCAGCTCCATGGCCACAGCCATCTTTCTGATGCATCCATTGGAATGTCGGAGTGAGGGTGTGCTGGTTAATTTGCATATTACCCTTTTATTAGATAGAGAGTTAACAGCCATCAGCCCCTCACCCAGGCTGTCCAGGCACCCCAGCAGGGACGCACACCCTGAAGAGGATGTGACCAACCTGCAAACATCCATTAGCCCCTCACCCAGGCTGTCCAGGCACCCCAGCAGGGACCCCCACCCTGAAGGGGCTGTGGCCAGCCTGCAAACAGCCATCAGCCCCTCACCTAGGCTGTCCAGGCACCCAGCAGGACCCTACACTGATCCGGGACACCCTTCAGGGCAAACCAGCTGGCCCCCACCCATGCACCAGACCTCTATCCTATATAATAAAAGGGTAATATGCAAATTGACCCTGACAGCAGAACAACTGGGAAGGACTGGTCACTATGACACACACTGACCACCAGGGAGCAGACAGTCAGTGCAGGAGCTGCCCCTGGTGGTCAGTGTGCTCCCACAGGGGGAGCTCTGCTCAGTCACAAGCCAGATTGATCGCTGCCAGCACAGTGGTGGTCACAGGAACCACTCCCATCTCAGCAGCATTAAGGATGTCCAGCTGCTGCTAAGGCCTGCTCCCCATTGGCAAGTGGATATCCCCTGAGGGCTCCCTGGCTGCCAGAGGGATGTCTGACTGCCCACTTAGGCCCATTCCCCTGGGGAGCGGGCCTAAGTCAGCAGGTGGACATCCCCCAAGAGGGCACAGGCTGAGCTGAGGGTTAATTTACATATAGTTGCTCTGATTGGCTGGTGGGCATGGCTTGTGGTGTAGCAGAAGTACAGTCAATTTGCATGTTTCTCTTTTATTAGATTAGATATATATTTCTTTTTTTAAAGAAGTTTTGTAGTAGAGTTTCTCAGATGAGAAACATGTCAGGAGTAGCTTTCCTGGAACACTAGAAGGTGTATTTCCTCATGTCACAGAGGATATATATCCTGAAAATTTCACCACCAGGAAGCACAGCGACTTCTGTACCATCCAGTATGCTGTGCTTTCTCCAGCCAGGCCTGAGCCTCAGTCCTGCGGGGTTGGAAGAAGACTCCTTTCACAGCTGGTAGTTAGTAGCTATTCCTTACATCTGTTGCCTCTATATTTTTTAGAGTTTGCTTTACTTGTAACTAGCCATTCTTTCATTAAATTAATCCTTTGTCTAGTTAATTATTTTATTTAAAATTTCAAAGCTAAAACTACGTGGTTTTTTAATTCTCTCCTGGATGGAGCCAGAAAAATAACTGATAAATTACTGAATCTAATGTTGGTGTGTGTATCATTGTTTCAACTTTAAACAGAATCATGAGCCCCTCTTTACAACAATTTGTGTGTTTCTACATCATTGTTTCAGTTGTTGCACAGTAGCCTATGCAGTAGTAGACACTTCATTTTTTTTCTTCCACTTCCTAATGGTTGTGTGTATATGTATTTGTGGTTTTCATTTTCCAGAAATCTAAACAGTGCTCTGGTAAACATCCTTTCTCATAGTCATGATTTCCTTACAATTAATTAACATCCTTTGCTCATGTTTGTAATGATTTCCTTACAGTTAACTCTTAGTCATTTGGATATTTTAGTCAGAGGCAATTGATGAACACACAAGGTAAATTGCATTATGTATTTCCAGGGAATATTGAACATATTACTTAGTGGTATAATGAGACTTCAGAAAAAATGTGAGAAAATCATGGTTTTCATTGTCTTCTGCCAAACTTTCATAGCATGAATCTGAAAAATCTCTTGTGTAACATAAGAACTAAAGCTAGATTTCAAATTGAGCCACTGAATATCAATTATCCTAAATCACTTCTAGCTGTTTTTCTGATTGAATGTTTTCCTCATGTTTTACAATTGGGGAATCCACCTCATCAAAAGAATGGGAAATGGGAAAAAAGTAAATGATGCGGAATCTCATGGTTGTTCTCAGAAGGGAGCGTGTTTTGAGAAAGCAAAGTGTTCACCTGAACTTCTTACACAAATTGAGCTTGGCTGATTTTCTGGGATTCCAGAAAACAAATCCTTGTGACTTCCGCTGGAAACCCCACACCACTGGCTCAGTAGTTGTTTTCTTGATATTACTACATCTCATGTAGTAAATGAACCTGAGGTTAGTTTGAGCCAACAAGGGAATGATCCTGATTGGCAACCATTGAAAATTCTCTCCCACCAGGAAGTATACAGGGACCATCTCTTCCAGAGCCAGAAGTGCACCTGAAAGTGTTCATCTTTATTCAGTGTTTGTTTCTCATTTGCTCCTAGTTGTTTCCCAAATGAAATATTAGTACTCAGTGAGCCATTTGCTGGTTTGCAAGAGAAGTTGTGCTCATCTTGGAACAAGATGTAGCATATATTATGTATAATCTCTCTATATATAAAAGCCTAAATGACCAAATGACCAAACGGCCAGTCGCTATGATGCACAGTGACCACCAGGGGGCAGATGCTCAGTGCAGGCATTGCCCTCTTGTGGTCAGTGCACTCCCACAGCCAACCTCCCATGGCTGGCCCACCTCCCGTGGTTGCTTCTGCCTCCCCTCCCCCAACTGGCCGGCCGATCCTAATCTGCCCTGATCTGGGCGGGCTGGCCAGCCAACCTCCCGCAGGCCCTCCCTCTGATCTCCGGCCAGGCCAAGGGATCCCACCCTTGCATGAATTCATGCACTGGGCCTCTAGTCACAATATGATTACAAAAACAGACATGTGGCATCGTTGCTATCATGGTTACTATCATCAACAACACAATCACTATCACTTATTGAGCACCTGCTATGTAGACAGTGTGCCTCTTGTCCATGAAGAGGTTTAGTTAGTACTCACAAAGCCCTTAAGAAGCAAGTACCACCGTAGCTGGTTTGCATTGGCCTGCAGACTGAAGGGTCCTGGGTTCGATTCCAGTCAAGGGCACATGCCCAGGTGGCAGGCTTCATCCCCAGTAGTGGGTGTGCAGGAGGCAGCCAATGAATGATTCTCTTTCATCATTGATATTTCTAGCTCTCCCTCCCTCTCTGAAATCAGTAAAAAAATATTTTTAAAATTTTTTTAAAGAAGCAAGTACCCATGATATCCCCATTTTACAGATGAAGACACTGAGGAAGAGAAAAGTTAAGAATTTGCCTATGATCTCACAATTATCCATCTGTTCAGCCAAATTAGAATGTCTGACTCCAAGATTGGGTGTGTGCAGTGGCCTAAGCACTTGCTCTATTGCTTCCCACACATTTAGGAGCTAAAAGAAATGGAATAGTTGACCTTTTAAAGGGAATCTTCCTTTATATTTAGGCAAGTTCTTTCAGCTTTGATTTCAGTGGAGTTTTTGAGAGACTTAATGTATCATCTAGTATTATCAAATTAAGTTGACTGCATTTCCCCCTTAATTCATCATTTTGAATTGAATTGCTTAGGTTTATCATCTTTTATAGTGCTATGTAAGTTAACATAGCTATTATCAACTCTTTCCCACCCAATATCACCATACATGACAAATAAATCTCACACTCATGACATTTTCTCATATGCTTGTCCAAAATTAATATGTGAATCGGCAAAGGTAGGAGTCTGTAGATTTGTAAAATTTCTTCCAGGCCAGCTGTCACTCCATACATTTGTCTCCTATTTGTCCTAGAGTCTACAATTAAGGACCCATGGTCTAGAGCAGCAGTTCTCAACTTGTGGGTTGCGACCCCTTTGGCGGTCTAATGACCCTTTCACAGGGGTCGCCTAAGACCATCCTGCAAATCAGATATTTACATTATGATTCATAACAGTAGCAACATTACAGTTATGAAGTAGCAATGAAAATAATTTTATGGTTGGGGGTCACAACATGAGGAACTGTATTAAAGGACCAGGAGGTTGAGAATCACTGGTCTAGAGAAATTGAGAGATGTTGGCTTTAAAATATATCTTGAACAAATATAACATGCAAAGAGCTAGATCACTAGTGTAGACTTGTAGGGGATCTATAATAATAAAAGCGTAATATGTTCATTAGACTGGACAGCCAAACGATCTTCTGGACATCATTCCAGATGTCCTTCCAGATGACCTTCTGGATGAAGCCCTGGTGGCGGGGGCTGAGGCAGAGATAGTTAGAAGCAATCAGGCAGGCATGCCAATGGTTAGGGGCAATCAGGCAGGCAGGGAGAGGGATTAGGGACAATCAGGCAGGCAGGTAGGCAGGCAGGCAGGCAGATGAGAGGTTAGGAGTCAATGGTCCCAGCTTGCAAGAGGGTGCAGGCAGGGCCCAGGGACGTCCCCCTCCCCCCAGCACAAATTTCATGCATCAGGCCTCTAGTTTAAAAAATACTAAGACAGTCTAGGATAAGCATTGATGCCATTGATAAAAGTCACTTTAATCACAAGGCAGTCAAGAGGAGAACGAAGCGGGGAGAGGAACATGTCAGCAGGGAATGTGAGTGTGGCCCACTCTCAAGTTTCTCAATTGAAATTCTGCTATTTAAATGTGGGCCACTGCTAGGAAATTCTGTACCATGAAGCTTTTGTTCAGTGTTAAACAATTTCTGGAAAAACAATGAAGGGGACAGGAGGTAATGGGAGATGAAACAGCTAGCAAATCATAACGTTGTCTCTAAAAAACAGTGAAGGTCAAGCCAACTCCCAATCCCAAGATGTACTGATATCCCATAATATTATAGGATTCTTACCATAGCACTTGCTGTTGATTTATTAGTAGGCAGCATGGCATAAAAATCAAAATAACTCAGGATATAAACTAAACTCCCTCACACTGACTTTGAATTTATGACTAAAAGAACTGCTAGGATTCTATACTTTTTAATATTTAGTTTCTGTGGCAAGTTAAATTGGATCACAAAATCACATGATGCTCAAGGGAACACCATAAATATGTAATGCACACCTTCATTCTAGAGATAAGGAAACTCCAACTAAAATTTAAAAATGTAATGTGATTCATACTCAACCAAAAAAAAAAAAAAATCTGCAAAGGAGTTGTTACCAGGAATCCCTACTTGTCATACCTCCTAATTTTGTGAGTCATCCACCTCACCATCAATCAATAAATCTGACTTTTCAAATACAGAATATTTGGGATTGGCTTTACAGGGTAGAATTTTTTTTAAGTGGGCATAGGAACAAATAGCAAAAATTAAGTAAGCTGGGACTTTTTGTTTTTAATAACCAGAGTTATTCACAATGTTATTTTGGGCTCAGAGCTATAGATTATGCTGCATTTAAATCGAAAGCATACTTACTCCATATTTATAAATCTTTAGAGTTTATAGTGTCATGAAAAAATGTTTTACAGTAGTGAGCCGTAGGAAATTAATTTCTGTTCTGTGTCAAAAAGCTCCATGATAGGCAATTAATGCATAAAACACCAGCAATTGCTGCCCTAAGGGCTGCCTTACCAGGAGAAATTATAAACCTCAAATGCCATCATTATCCTGGCACTTACGTTTTTGTTTGTGTGTTCTAGAGACTATATAATCTTACATTGAATATTTACCTAATCAACAGGCTAACGGTGACCTCTCGTCTCTGCCCCCTTTAAGTGTAGAACAACGTATCTAGCTATGACTATTAAAATGCTGCTCATGCACTAGGGTGTCGCCGCTTACTGTTTCACTTCACGTGCATTTATAAAGCGCACGCATATGCCCCCCTATGATAAACCGGAGGAGATCCAAATGGAGTTCGGTAAAAATTATGCCTCCTTCTTCAACCTAAACAGTGATCATAAAAATAAACAACCCATAAGATAAATTAAACAGAAAATAAACTATAATAAAATATACAGTATTTGGGAACATACTAGATACTTAATTTCTATAAAATTATCAATGTTTTTTTTTAATTTTAAAGAGAAATTTGTGCTTGCATCCACAAACATATTTTTTTTTCCAATTAGATCTTGCGTTTTAAATGGTGACTATAATTCTAACCAAGATGGTTTAACATTATCTTCCAATTTTTGGTAGTCACCTTTGACAAGAAATGTTTAATCATTTTTTCAACGATTCAAAGATTTACAAGTCAAAAATTTTTTTTTTAAGAATCTAGTATCTTCTTGCTTTCACATGCAGGAAAACAATACCTGGTAAATTTTAGGCCTGGTAAAGTTCTATGCTCTGAAATCCACTTTGGATGGAAACCCCTCAGCATTCTTTTTTTTTTTTTTTTTAATTTTGTTTTATTACTTTAAGTATTACAAAGAGGGTTAAATAAGTTTCCATTTTTCCCCCTTGACCTTCCCCCATCCTCCCCTACCCCCCAGTGTCTTGTGTCCATTGATTATGCTTATATGCATGCATATACATCCTTCAGTTGATCGATTAACTCCCCCCCTCAACATTTTCGGCCCTTCCAGTTATAGTTTGACAGTCAATTCAATGCCCCTCAGCATTCTTTATTAATGACTAGAGGCCTAATGCACAAAAATTTGTGCACTCAGGTGGGAGGGGATCCCTCAGCCCATCCTGTGCCCTCTCACAATCTGGGACCCCTCAGGGGATGTCCACATGCTGGCTTACTCCTGCTCCCCAGGGGATTGGGCCTAAACTGGCAGTCAGACATCCCTCTGGAGGCCAGGAGCCCTAGGGGGATGTCCACTTGCCAGCAGGGAGCATGCCTAAGCTGCAGTCGGACATCCTTAGTGCTGCTGAGGATGTGAGAGAGGCTCCCAGCACCACTCTGTACTGGCAGCCATCAGCCTGGCTTGTGGCTGAGCAGAGCTCCCCCTGTGGGAGCGCACTGACCACCAGGGGTCAGCTCCTGCATTGAACATCTGCCCCTGGTGGTCAGTGTGTGTCATAGTGACCAGTCATTCCCCATTGTTCTGCTGTCAGGGTCAATTTGCATATTATCCTTTTATTATATAGGATTATTATATAGGATAGAGGGTGGAGGCC
>PVJC01039696.1:0-16121 GCA_004026665.1 Murina feae | reverse complement strand
CACCCAGGCTGTCCAGGCATGCCAGCAGGTGGACATCTCCCCCGAGGTGTCCCAGACTGCAAGAGGGCACAGGCCAGGCTGAGGGACCCCCACCCCCCGAGTGCACAAATTTTTGTGCACCAGGCCCCTGGTATGTATATGTGTGTGTATATATATATGAAATTGATTTTTTTTTTTTTTTTTTTACAGAGAGGAAGGGAGAGGAATAGAGAGTTAGAAACATCGATGAGAGAGAAACATCGACCAGATGTTTCTCTTGCACACCCCCCACTGGTGATGTGCCTGCAAGCAAGGTACATGCCCTTGACCGGAATGGAACCTAGGACCATTCAGTCTGCAGGCTGACGCTCTACTCACCGAGCCAAACCAGCTGGGTCTAAAATTTCTTGGGAAAAAAAATACAATTGACTTTTGAAACTAAAGGGTGAAAGTACTTGATCGATTAAAAACAAATTAGGTTTTGTGATAACACTAAAGTATTTGAAAAACAATTTACATATTCAATGAGCTTAAAAAGTCTCTAGAGTAGGCCTTGTTCCCAGCATAAAATACTCACTAAATGTGTATATTTTAAACAATGGTCATATTGGATTCCATTTCAATGGGATCTCAAATTTGACAATCAGAAGCTGAAAAGGCCTGACATTTTTTTCATGGTACATTTTCAAAACCGTTAACACTCTTTAAAAAAATTATTTAAATAATAAAATCATTTTCTGAACTAGGCTTTTCATGGCATCAAAGTAGAATAACTTGCAAACAATTTAATACCAGTTTTAGCCTATTTTGTATAAAAGAGAAATTATTTCAAGGGAAGTCTGAGGGTACTTAGATTCTCAGAGAGCACAACACATTCTCCTGTAAAATGAGTCACTAAGATAATTTGTAGAACTTTGGTCATTTATATTTACAGGAGGTTCACACCAAACTGGGTTAATTAATACTTATTAGTTGATTTATGATGTAACATTTTCTTAGAAGGCTCCCGTTCAACCAATGTATATTTTCTGGTTGACATTTTAAAATCCAGTCACCAGAATGAGTTGGGATTCTGACTGAGCAGTGGTAAAGTTTATGTAGAAATCAAAACCAGGAGATGGCCTTTGAAAGACAATCACTGATCAATGAGAATCTGTTGGTTGAAGCTTGCTATGCACTAACAATAGTTAGTCTGTAATTTAATAGACAGGAATTTAATAGACTTAAAGCTACATGATTTTGGTTTTCCTTCTAAATATGTCAGTGGCATGCAAGTCACTCAGCCTCTTTTACCTGGTCTGTGGATGCCGTGTCTGGTTCTGGAAAATAGGAAGAGAAGAGACAACCTGACATTGGGGTTTCAGAGGCTGATGAGGACAAATTCTTCCTTATTTTTTTTTTTTGATAGTTTGAATTCTCAACCAGCACATTGGCTTGATTACTAGTAAGTTTCTTCTACTTCTATGAAATATTTATAAAATATATGCAGAGTCTTTCAGTTGAAGCCTGATCTTACTTCCAAGGTCTTGAAAATAGTATTTATTAATGCTTGTCAAATTGAATTGCTTTTATATAATTAAGCTATTTTTTTTACATTAGAATGAAGTACCCCATTCATTCCTGTGTATTTTTTTTTAAAGTACCTGTTCTGATAAATGTGATGTATGCAATACGCAAGTTCCTGCCCTTATGCCAGGCACTGTATAAGGAACTATGGACTGAGATATGATAAAATCAATCCGGAACCTCAAGAAGCTTAGGGTGTGGAGAGAAGATGGGTGTAAATATAAGTAATTATAATTCACGATATGGGCTATGTATCAGAAGCTACAATTTTCTACCCCAACATCTGCTTTCCCATTTAATGTTAGAAATTGATCCCAGTTCATATTTAAGAACATGATTTCCATGAATAACCAATTCTATTTCTCAGCTTGCTTTGCTGCTAGGCATGTTCTCAGGAGATGGAAATGTATCATGTGGACTTCCAAGAGGGGTGCTTAAAGAAAGCTACCTAAGCCGAAGTGTTGTGTTCTGCACACTTGCTTTTCTTCTTTCTTCTGGCCTAAAACTCTAGCAGCTATCGTGAAACATAAAGTGAAATTGAATTTGGGAGTCAAATGCCAGTGTGGTGGAGAAATAGGAACCTAGATCTCTGATGATACCACAGAGCAGCTTTGCCAACTTGGAATGCTTACTCCTAACTTGTTTTGTTTTTAACATGAGAAATACATTTTTTGTTGTTGAGTTTAAGTCTCTGTTATTCTGGAGGTTTTTTAAAATTTTTATTTATGCAGCCAAGCTAAAGTCTAACAGGTACAGGACATATTGGGGGATTTCCATATGGTAATATTGAAGTCCAGAACAGAGGAACCTCATTGTAGGCAGGAAGACAGAAAATCTCCCCATAGAAGAAAATTCTTGAATGGGCCCCAGAGAAGAAATGGTAGATAGTCAGGAGGACAAGGTGGGAGAGCACAGATGAAAGTGCCATTTTCTCCAGGTAAGGTAATTGCAAAAGATCAACATAGAGAATCTCAGACTTGCCAGTTGCTACTTCCCTTTCAACCCCCATGCTCTTCAAATTAGTTGTCTTTAGTATCAAAATATTGAAGAAACCCTAAGATGGCGATGTACATTCTCTTGTGGCAAACAAACCAAGTAAATAAAATGTGTTTAGGACAGTTGCTATGAAGAAGATCTTGTTCCAGATAGTGGTGAAAAAGCCTGGGGAGATTAAAAATAAATAAAATCATCCCTGATCTCATGGGGTTTCCATTCTAAGGGTCAGGGCAGCAATAAATATTGCACATGTAGTAAAAAGTAAACAAAAGAAAATTGGGGCAGGGAATGGGAAGGTGTTGAGTGTGGATTGAAGGGATGTGGTTATTACCCACAAGGTTCTAAATGGGAACTTAGGTGTTGCTGTGTGGCTGTTTTAAGATCCCATCCCACACATAAAACTGGGTGGATTTCCCAGGGCTTGGGAGTAGAAATTGGAGGAACAGTGAAATGCGGTTGTGAGAACTTTTGACACCATCCAATAGCAACGTGGATGGTGATCTAGCCTGTTGGGGAAATCAAGAGGTAAATGCTGAAGCCTGCCTTTCTTTTTAAAGCAACCTACATTGAAGAGACCTGGTCATAATAAGGAGATGGTAGCTTGTGCAGCATAAGTATAGAAAGACATTGACATTGAGAAACATATCTAGGTTAAAATACAGGACAAACGCTCTGGCAAAACTTGATTGGGTCATGACTTTGGGCAGCTTGAAGTGGTCTAAGTAATCATGAAGTCATCTGGCTATACATCCCCAAAATACTCCTGCTATTTGCTTTCTGTGGTGTAGGATGTTGCAGACTCAACATGGAATAAGGTAAGAAGAAGAAAACAGTGACATTTGTAGCCTATTATGGGAGGAATTTGGGTAATTGGTATGTGGTGTATAAAACCCAACTTTTGGAAAAAACAGAGCATCTATGACAGGGGTTGTGATACTAATTTCAGGAGGTGACTTATATGAAAGTTTGTATGAAGTGAAACAAAAATTTGAGTTTTCTTTAATCCCTGGGGGATATGGTGGAAAGAAAGATGATAAAAAATCTGCTTTTCTTCTTATGCCAGGATGTAGCACTGCTTGCTTGAAGGAAGAGGAAATTTCCGGATCTACATAGTGATTGGGATCTTGGGAGGAAGAACAGGGGAAAATTTAATTAAATATACTATCAAAACAGTTCCAGAAAAATTTCATCTCCCAAGAAAAATGTGACATCCTGAAGTAACAGGTTAAGAGATCTACTTCTTAGAACAGCCCATGTGACTGTATTGGTCTAGGAAAGCCAGTGTTTCAGGACATAATTTCCAACTGGCCTTGGAGTGTCTGTAGGGTCCCTGTGTTGGGGCTCGTAATTCAGCTATAAAGGAAAGCTCTATTTCTTGGGAATTTTGATAGATTGTCTCAACCCAGAAAAGTGGGAGAATAAATCTCTTCCCCTTTGACGGGAGGTGTAAAGAGGTCTTTAGTGAAAAAAATTCCTTCTTTGTGAAAATCAGAAGGGAGAGAGGCAGCTCCTTTCAATAATCAAGGCCAAGGCCAGGAACTAACACTCTGTATGTAATGTCACACCAAAAGATAGTCATGAATTTCCATAATTGGTCCAATTATTTATTTTCTCAGTAAGTATTTCTGTGTCTACCCAGCACTGAATACAGTTCTAGGCACTGAGGGTGAGCCCTAAAAACTTCAAACAAGATTGAAAGTCCCTGCTTTCTTGGAACTTGAAATCTATAGGGAGGAAATTCAGACCACAAACAAAGAGAGAAATGTTAGATGGTGATCAACCATGAAAAATGAAATAGGGTGACAGAACCAGATACGGGTTGCAGGAAGACTCTGGATGATGAGGTGATACTGAGCTGAGGTTCAAACAATGAGAAAGAAACAACATGTGATGATCTGGAAAGAAAGGGCTTCTGGAAGAAGCAGCAGCAAAGTCCCCAAGGCAGGAATGGCTTCAAATTGTCTTAAGAATGTAGATGATGGAATAAAAAAGAATGTAGGTGATGGCAGGAGGTTATATGCCAGGGAGAAGTCAGAGAAGCAGCATGGCCAGGGTTCTCTCTTAGACCTACGTCTTGTGTCCTTCCTCTCTGTGCTTGGAGGGTCATTGACAGATCACTGTGGCCCTCAGAGGCTGAGACACACCATAATCAAGTATGATATTTTGCTCTCTAACAAGTATCTTTGTCTTAAATCTTTACTTGTTTGAAGAACTTGTGGTTCAAATTATTACTTTTGTTTTTGGTGAACCATTATAAGGGAAAGCACACTCACTTGATCTAGAGGGATGGGAATGAATTAAAACTGAGATCACAGTCTATTCTCTTAACACCCTCACCACTGATGAGTGGTAGTGTTAGACAAATACCTCTCTAGTGGCGATGAGCAGATAATCCTACTCCTGTATGTGCAAGGCACAAGGATGGATAATACAAACTTGATCCCTGCCCTAGTCAAGAGTCTCATGGTGATGATAGATGGTAAGAATAATTGAACAACATATTGATTCTTCTTGTTTAGTGTTCTTCTTAGGTATTTTATTGCTGTGTGGCTTAGATGAATCAAATTATTTCCTTCATTTTATATTTCAATTGGTTCAGTGAAAAAAAAATTCCTTCTTTGTGAAAATCAGAAGTGAAAAGAGGTAGCTCCTTTCAAAAATCAAGGTCAAGGCTTGGAACCATAGCTCTATGTACAATCTCACACCAAAAAAATAGTCATAAATTCCATTTATTGGTCCATTTACTTATTATTAGTTATATTAGTTTTCTAGGGTTGCCATTACAAAACATCAGAGAAATTAATTTTCTTACAATTCTGGAGTCTGAAAGTCCAAGATCAAAGTGTTGGCATATTTTTTTTTCTTCAGAGACCTCTCTCCTTGGCTTGAAGATGGTCTTCTTCATGCTATGTCTTCACATGTCTTTCCTTTCTATACAAGTATATCTGGTGTCTCTCCTTGTGTCAAAATCTCCTATTCTAATAAGGACACTGGTCAGATTGGCTTAGAGGCCACCCTAACAGCTTAACTTAATTACTTCTCAAAAGGCTCTATTTCCAAATATGGACAAAACCTGAGGTTGGGGCTTTAGCATATGAATTTAGGGGGATACAATTCAGCCCTTAACTCTTGTAGATAGGAAATTTATTAATTTTTATATATTTGAGGAATACTTAGCTACTTTATTAATCTCTTACTAATTCTACAGTGATTCTTTTTTTCTTCTTCAGTTTTTGGGGTATAAAGTCATAGCATCTGTAAATAATAGAAAAGTTCTCTCTTTAAGTAATTAAAAACCTTAGTTTTATTTAATACCTAGTTATAATGGTCAGAACTCTAAAAGCAATGATAAATAATAGCCAAAGAGGAAAATCACATTTTACTTATTTATTAAAAACTAGAGGCCCAGTGCATGACATTCATGCACTAAGGGGGGGGGGGCGAGGAGGGTGGTTCCCTCAGCCCAGCCTACATCCTTTCATAGTCCAGGACCCCTGAGAGGTCCTTAGCACTGCCACAGAGTCGAGAGAGGCTTCTGACACCACCACTGTGCTTGCCAGCCATAAGCCTGGTTTCTGGCTAAGCGGCGCTTCCCCTATGGGAGTGCACTGACCACCAGGGCGCAGTTCCTGCATTGAACATCTGCCCCCTGGTGGTCAGTGCACATCATAGTGACCGGTTGTTCTGCTATTGGGTTGATTTGCATATTAGCCTATAATTATATAGGATATTTTAATGTTGACATAATTCTAGGTGTCTTTCTTTTCCCTGCCTTTTGCCCACATTTTAAAAATATTTATACTGTTATAATTTTCTCATTAATATTACTTTAACAAATATTTATTGAATTCTATTATTTTTTTAATCACAGTTCTAGGTGCTAAGGATACAGAGATAAACAAAATAGACAAAAATATTTCTGCCTACATGAACTTACTACTCCGTTGAGAGAGACAGACACTAAACAACATTACTAAGAAAGACATATAATATATTAGAAGGTGGCTGAGGCTGTAGAGATTTAAAAAACAGTGATTTAAAAAAATTCTGAAGCAAGTTGAAATTTTAGTGAGTGATTGGTGAAGGCTTAAAATGACATTGTATGAATTAGAGAGTGGATAATCAGAAAATACATATCAAATGCAGAGGGAGCAAGCATGAAGGCCCTAAAGTAGAAACATGCCTGAGATGTTTGAGGAATAGGCAAGTAACTAAATGTGGCTGTGTGGCAGGGAGAGTACTAGTAATAAGAGATTGGTTATGACAGATGATAAGAGGCTAGATTGTGTAAGATCTTGCAGTTGTAGGCCAATGAATTTTATTCTAAGTGAAACGAGTCATGGAAAATTTTGGGGCAGAGAAGCATGATCTGAGGATATGATCTGAGGATATAATTCTCACCTGAGCAATATGTTTATTGATTTGAGCAAAGGGGGAGGGGAAGAGAGAGAGAGACATTGATGTGAGAGAGAAACATTGATTGGTTGCCTCCTATATGTGCCCAGACCAGGAATTGAACCCACAACCTAGGCATGTACTCTGACTGGGAATTGAACTTGCATCTTTTTTGGTGTACAGGACGGCTTCAACCAACTGAGCCATCAGCCCAGGGTTGGTCTGTTATATTTTAACAGAAACATTCTGACAGCTGTGTTAATAATCCTGTATAATAAAGAGGTAATATGCAAATTGACTTTCATACCCTCACACAAGATGGCCATCCCCATGTGGTCAAAGATAGCCACCACAAGATGGCTGACAGGAGAGGGTAGCTGTGGGTGATCAAGCCATAAAGGGAGGGCAGTTGGGGGCAACCAGGCCTGCAGAGGAGGGCAGTTGGGGGTGACCAGGCCTGCAGGGGAGGGCAGTTGGAGGTTATCAGGCTGGTGGGGGAGTGCTTAGGGGGTGATCAGGCTGGCAGGCAGGCAAGCAGTTGGGAGCCAGCAGTCCCAGATTGTGAGAGGGATGCAGGGATCAGGCCTAAGCTGGCAGTCAGACATCGCCTGAGAAGTCCCAGATTGTAGAGGGTGCAGGCTGGGCCAAGGGACACTCCCCACCAATGCATGAATTTTGTGCACCAGGCCTCTAGTTGATTATAAAGAAGAAAAGAGAAAATAAGACAAGTAGTTAGCAGGCTATTGCAATTACACAAACAAGAAATGATGAGAAAAAAATAAAATAAATTAAAAATAAGATGGCAGCTGGCAGAACAGAAGTGAGGGATAGGAAGTGCATGAATGAGGGGATGAAAGGAGGGTGTGTGGATGTGTATGGTGTGTGTGTGAGTGAGTAAAGGATAGTTAAATCGGCAGAGCAGCAGAGGCTGGCAGACCAGAATTTCTTGGACAGGAAGAGACTACCACTGCTGTAGGCACTCCCTGGACTGTGGGACTCAGGCATGGAGCCCACACCTTCTAGTAGGGGAGAGTGGCCTCTTCTAGGAACTCATCAGCACCACCACCCAGACAGGCCTTGGACACTGCCCATGACCCAGCAGCCACTCCAGCCAAAATCCTGCTGCCCCACCCACAGACCCACGGACCCTGGGACCTCCACCTCCAAAGGTGCACCACTCTCACAGCAGTAAGTGAAACTTCCCCCTCCCTAGTGACAGAACTCTGGACACCACATTTGCATGCTTCCAAAGTTTGAGCATTTCCAACATTTGCGCATTTCCAACGTTTGTGCACTTCCAATATTCACGCGTTTCCACTTCCAGGGCACACCACTCCATAGGCAGCTCTTGGATGCCACTGTGAATCCCTGCTGCATGTGATTTTGAACAGACAAGGGATCACTGGCTCACAGTACAAATTCTGAATTCATTAACCCTGGATACCTGCCCATAGATGCCTCAGTTACATGGCTTCAGTGCCAGGACACTACAGAGTGCTTCAGTATGCCACCCTGGCAAACACACCACTGGTGCCCTTGTGAGCCACTACTGGGAGTGCATGCCTATCCACCACAGGAGATAAAACTGAGTCTGTCCACCCCACAGCTGCAAAATTCTGGACACGACAGTTGCATGCTTTTCCAGTGCCACTGTGAGTCCCCACTGGGCACACGTGACTTCAACCAAGGTTGTAAGACAGAAAAAATTGGGACAACCTCCTCCATGGCTGCTGCTGACTTCTAGACAACACAGTTGTGCATTTCCAGCTCACAGGCCTATATCAAGAGAACCCAAATAGCTCAAGTAAGGAGCTATGTTAGATTATCAACCCAGGAGACCTGAGAGATCACGCCAGTAGCATCATCCCCAAAAGAACTGGGGTAGCAAAGCAATCAGAGCTACAATTACAACATTACAGCAAAACATAGGAAGACTAAAAAGCAATCCCCAAAGGAAAGAAAAAGAAGAATCACCAGAAAGGGAGTTAAATGAAACTGAGGCTAGCAACATATCAGAGAAAGAATTCAGAGTAATGGTTATAAAGATGCTCAAACGGCTGGATGACAAATACACACAACTCAATGAGAATTATTATAAAGAGCTGAATGAGAATGTCACCGACATCAAAAGGAACCAAGATGAGATGAAGAATGACATAGTTGCAATAAAGAACACAATGGAAGGCTTAAACAGTAGACTAGAAGAGGCTGAGGACTGCATCAAAGAATTAGAAGACAAGGTAGGGAAAAATACACAAACACAGCAGCAACTGGAAAGAAGATTTAAAAAGCAAGAGGAGAGCCTAAGGGAGCTTTGGGACAATGCAAAATGAAACAATATTCGAAAAATAAGGGTACCAGAAGGAGAGAAGAAAAAGCAAGGAATAGAAAACCTGTTTGCAGAAATAATGACAGAAAACTTACCTGATATTGGCAAGAAAAAAACTTATACAACTCCAAGAAGCACACAGAGTCCAAAATAAGATAAACCCCAAAGGAACAACACCAAGACACGCCATAATTAAATTGGCAAACACCAATGACAAAATAAAAATATTAAAGGCTGCCAGAGACAGAAAGTTAATTACAGGGGATCTCCTATTAGAATATCAGCTGATTTTTCAACAGAAACACACCACGCCTGAAGGCAATGGAATGAAATATACAAAGTGATGCAAAGCAAGGGATTGAATCCTAGAATACTATACCCAGCAAGGCTATCATTCAAAATTGGGGGTGGAATCAGGAGCTTCATAGACAAAAAAAGGTCTAAGAGAGTTTATTACTACCAAGCCAGCAATGCAGGAAATGTTAAAGGGACTCCTGTAAAAAAGAAACAGAAAGGCAAGAAGAAACACAAACATTAAGAATAAAAATGACAACAAATACTTATCAATGATAACATTAAACATAAGTGGATTAAATGCACCAATCAAAAGACACAGGGTAGCTGAATGGATAAGAAAACATGACCCATATATTTGCTTTCTGCAAGAGACCCACCTCAGAAAAAGGATTCACACAGACTGAGAGTGAAGGGATGGAAAATTTTTTCAGAAAAATGGAAATGAGAAAAAAGCTGGGGTTGCGATACTTATATCTGACAAAATAGACCTTAAAGTAAAGGCCATAACAAGAGATAAGGAAGGCCACTACATAATACTAAAGGGAGCAATTCAACAAGAAGATATAACTCTGGTAAACATATATGCACCCAATACAGGAGAACCCAAATACATAAAACAACTTCTGGAAGATATCAAGGGAGAGGTTGATAGCAATACATTCATAGTAGGGGACTTTAATATCCCACCGACATCACTGGATCAATCTTCTAAACAAAAAATAATCAAAGAAACATTAATCCTAAATGACTCACTAGATCAGATGGACTTAATTGACATTTTCAGAATATTTCACCCATAGCTACAGAATACACATTCTTCTCTAGTGCACATGGGACATTTTCAAAGATAGACCACATATGAGGACACAAAGTCACTTCAAATTCAAGAGGATAGAAATCATAGCAAGCTTTTTCTCAGATCACAATGGCATAAAACTAGAAATCAACTACAATAAAAACAATGTAAAATATCAAATACTTGGAGGCTAAATAGCATGCTATTGAACAATGATTGGGTTACCAAAGAGATCAAAGAACAAATAAAAAGCATCCTGGAAACAAATGACAATGAAAATACAACAATCCAAAATCTATGGGGCACAATGAAAGCAGTCCTGAGAAGGAAGTTCATAGCTCTACAGGCCTACCTCAAAAACAAACAAACAAACAAAAAATGGTATTAAATTATTTAACCTTATAACTTAAAGAATCAGAAAGAGTGCAACAAAAAAAGCCCACAGTATCCAGAAGGAAAGAAATAATAAAGTTTAGAGAGGAAATAAATGACACAGAGACTCAAAAACAAAAGATCAACAAAATCAAGAGCTGGTTCTTTGAAAAGATAAACAAGATTGATGAACCTCTAGTCAGACTCATCAAGAAACAGAGAGGACCCAAATAAACAAAATCAGAAATGAAAGAGGTGAAGTAACAACTGATCCTATTGATATACAAAGGATTGTCAAAAAATACTACGAACAACTCTATTCCAAAAAACTGGACAATCTCTATGAAATGGACACATTCCTAGAAAAACACAAGCTTCTAAAACTTAATCAGGAAAAATAAAAAAAAAACCTGAATAGGCTGATAACTACTGATGACCTTAAAACAGTAATCCAAAAGCTTCCAGCAAACAAAAGCCTTGGACCAGATGGCTTCACAGGGGTTTTACTGAACGTTCAAAGAAGAACTAAAACCAATCCTTCTAGGCACACTCCCAAGCTCTTTCTATGAAGTCAGCATACCCTAATCCCAAAACCAGATAAAGACACCATAAAGAAAGAGAATTATCCCTGATGGACATAGATGCTAAAATCCTTAACAAAATTCTAGCAAACTGGATCCAGCATTACATTAGAAAAATTATACAACATGACCAAGTGGGATTTATTCCAGGGATGCAAGGTTGGTACAATATCTGCAAATCAATAACTGTGATATATCACATAAACAATTTGAAAGACAAAAATCACATAATCATATCAATTAATGCAGAAAAGGCATTTGGCAAAGCCCAGCACCCTTTTCTGATAAAAATGCCCAGCAAAGTAGGAATAGAAGTACCATATCTCAACATAATAAAAGTCTTATGTGACAAACCTACAGCCAACATCATACTCAATGGGCATAAACTAAAACCATTTCCCTTAAGAAAAGGAACAAGATAGGGATGCCCGCTTTCATCACTCCTGTTCAACATAGTACTAGAAGTACTATCTATAGTGATCAGACAAGAAGAAGAAATAAAAGGCATCCAAATTGGAAAAGAAGAAGTACAATTGTCATTCACAGATGACATGATATTGTACATAGAAAACCCTAAAGACTCTATCAAAATATTATTAGACTTAATAAAGAATTTGGCAATGTAGCAGGATACAAAATTAATGCCCAGAAATCTATGGCATTTTTGTACACCAACAGTGAACTTACAGAAAGAGAAATTACAAAAACAATCCCTTTTACCATTGCACAAAAAAATTAAGATACCTAAGAATAAACTTAGCTAAGGAGGTAAAAGACCTCTACTTAGAAAACTACAAGACATTTAAAAAAAGAAATAGAGGAAGACATAAACGGATGGAAGAACATACCGTGTTCATGGATTGGTAGAATCAACATCATTAAAATGTCCATACTACCAAAAGCAATCTATAAATTCAATGCACTCCCCATTAAAATACCAATGGCATATTTCACAGAAAGAACTCTCCAAAAATTCATCTGGAATAAAAAAAAAAATACAACCCCCAAATAGCTGCATCCAGAGAAAGAAGAACAAAGTTGGAGGGATCTCAATACCAGATATCAAGATGAATTACAAAGACACTGTTCTCAAAACAGCCTGGTACTGGCACAAGATCGACATATAGACCAATGAAACAGAATAGAGAACCCAGAAGTCAACCCAAACCACTATGCTCACTCAATTAATATTTGACAAAGGAGGCAAGAACAATATTTGACAATGGAGTCAAGAAAGTCTCTTCAATATATGGTGCTGGGAAACTTGATCAGACACATGCAAAAAAATGAAACTAGACCACCAAATTATCATACGCAAAAATAAACTCAAAATGGATAAAGGACTTAAACATAAGATGGGAAACCATAAAAATATTAGAGGAATCCACAGGCAACAAGATCTCAGATATATGCCGAAGCAATATCTTCACTGACACAGCTCCTAAGGCAATGGAAACTAAAGGGAAAATAAACAAATGGGACTACATCAAAATAAAAAGCTTCTGCACAGCAAAAGAAACCATCAACAAAACAACAAGAAAACCCACTGCATGGGAGAAAATATTTGCCAATGATATCCCCGAAAGAATTTAATCTCCAACATTTACAGGGAACTCATGCAACTTAACAAAAGGAAGACAAACAAGCCAATCAAAAAATGAACAACTAATCTAAATAGACACTTTTCTAAAGAAGACATAAGGAACTCCAAGAGACATATGAAAACATGCTCCAAGTCACTAATCATCTGAGAGATGCAAATCAAAATGACAATGAGGTACCATCTCACATCTGTCAGAATGGCTATCATCAACAAAGGACAAATGCTGGCGAGGAATTCAGAGAGAAAGGATCCCTCCTGCACTGCTGGTGGGAATGCAGACCAGTGCAGCCTCTGTGGAGATCAGTATGGAGTTTCCTCAAAAACTTAAAAATAGAACTGCCATTTGACCCAGTAATCCCACTTCTGGGAATATAGCCCAAGAAACCAGAAACACCAATCGGAAATGATATATGCATCCCTATGTTCATAGCAGCACAATTTACAATAGCTAAGATTTGGAATCAGCCTAAGTGCTCATCAGCAGATGAATGGATTAAAAACCTTTGGCACATCTATGCAATGGAATGCTATGCCACAGTAAAAATGAAGGAACTCCTACCAGTGGCGACATCATGGATGGAGCTGGAGAGCATTATGCTAAGTGAAATAAGTCAGTCAGATAAAGATAAATATCACATGATCTCACTCATTTGTGAACTATAATGAACAACATAAACCAATGAATAAAAACAGGTCTAGAAACAGAGAAGCATTGTTCAGATGCTCAAACCTCAGAGGGAAGGTAGGGGAGGGTGGGGGTGAGGAGGAGAGTTCAACCAAAGCACTTATATGCATGTGTTTAAGCATAAACAATGAATGCAGACGACAGGGAGTGAGTGAGGGCAAGACTGGGGGATGAGGGGACAATGGGGAGATAAAGATACATTTGTAATACCTTAATAAAAAAAATAAAAAAACAACAACAATAAAATAAATAAATAAATTTTAAAAAAGAAATGATGATAACATGGACCAGGATGACAGCAGTGGGGGTAGTGTGAAGTGATCAGATTCTGAACATGTGTTGAAGATAGCGCCAAATTGTGTGTGTATAAGATAAAGAAAAAATATCAATGAATTCAAGGTTGTGGGTTTGTAAAACTGAGTAAGTATAATTGCCATTATGAATATGATATGGTGAGAGGAAAATGTTTATGGGGAAAAGATAGGGGATACTAACCTTAAGATATTCAATAGACACCCAAATAGATATGTTGAGTAGGCAATTGATTTAAATCTGGAGTTCAGGGTAAAGCTCCACACTAAAGATATCAATATGGGTGGTGTCAACACGTAGTAAACCACGGGAATAGATAACATGAAAAGAATTAGTATAGATAGAGTAGACTTAGAGACCCAAAGACTGAGCTCTGGTATACTCCAACATTTAAGGACTGAGGAGAGATAAAGAAACAGCAACTGAGAAGAAGTGACTACTATGATAGTAAGAAAACCATGGAATGCAATATACTTGAAGGCAAAGAATGTGTCTAAGAAGATGGAATGAACAACCATAGATTGCAACTGATAGGTTATATGAGTTAAGAATTAGTTTTGCAAAAGGATTTAGTAAAAAGGAAGTTATTAGTGACTTTGACAAGAGAATTTTATCACTGTGTTAGGTGAATTTTATCACTGTGAAAAGGATTTAGTAAAAGGGAAGTTATTAGTGACTTTGAAAAGAGAATTTTATCACTGTGTTGCAGGCTTAAGAGAGAATAGGAGGAAGAAAATTACAGAAAACTATGAATAATTCTTTCAAAAAGTTTAGCTAAAGAATAGAGCAGTAGCTGAAAGGGGAAATGGAGTTTAGAGAGGGTATCTTAAAATTCTTCACAAAAACAACATTTATTGAGGTATAACCTACACTAATAAAAGAGAAACATGCAAATTGGTGTCACTCTGCTAAACCCCAAGCCACACCCACAAGTCAATCAGAGCAAATTAACCCAACCAAGATGGTGGCAGCAGCCACGGAGCTGGAGTAAGCAGGAGCCAAGCTTCCCACCTGCCCTGGCTGGCTGTGGCCTCTGCTCAAGGCAACAAAGTTTCAATTATAGAAGATAAATAAATTCCAGATACCTGCTTCCAGACAGCCTCACTGGGTGCTTGGGTTGCTGGGGGCCTTGGCTAGCCTACAAACAGCCATCAGCCCCTCACCGAAGATGGCCACACCCTCATGGGGTGAGGGTCTCTGCTTGGGGGATTGGCTAGCCTGTAAACAGCCATCCGCCCCTCACTCAGGCTGGCCAGGCATCCCAGCAGAGACCTCCACCCTGAAGAGGCTGTGGCCAACCTGCAAACAGCCATCTGCCTCTCACCCAGGCTGGCCAGGCATACCAGTAGGACCCCCACCCTGATCCAGGACACCCTTCAGGGCAAACCAACCAGCCCCCACCCATGCATCAGGCCTCTATCTTATATAATCCTATATATTAAAAGGGTAATATGCAAATTGACCCTAACAGCAGAATGACTGGGAATGACTGGTCACTATGACACACATTGACTACCAGGGGGCAGACGCTCAGTGCAGGAGCTGCACCCTGGTGATCAGTGCAGGGAGCTCTGCTCAGCCACAAGCCAGGCTGATGGCTGCCAGTACAGCAGTGGTGGTGGGAGCCTCTCCCACCTCTTTAGCAGCACTAAGGATGTCTGACTGCAGCTTAGGCCTGCTCTCCGCTGGCAAGTGAACATCCCCTGAGGGCTCCCAGGTTGCCAGTGAGATGTTTGACTGCCAGCTTAGGCCCGATCACCTGGGGAGCAAGCCTAAGCCAGCAGGTGGACATTCCCCAAGGGGTCCTAGACTGTGAAAGGGCACAGGCCGGGCTAAGGGACTCCCCCAAATGCACAAATTTTTGTGCATTGGGCCTCTAGTTTATATATAGTAAAATGTGTTCATTTTGAATGTTAATTTTGATGAGTTTTGACAAACTCATATGCCCATGAAACCACACCATAACTGAGATATAGAACATTTATATTACCCCCCAATGTTCCCTTGTGTTCCTTCCCAGTCAATTTCTTCACTGTAGACTGAAACAGCCACTAATCTGCTTTCTGTCACTGTAGATTATATTTGCCTTTTGTAGAATTTCATTTAAATGAAATCATGCTGTATGTACTTTCCTGTGTCTAGGTTTTTTTCACTCAATAGTAACTTTTTAGATTCATGTTATTGAGTTCATTCATTTTATTTCTTGGTAG
>PVJC01039695.1:0-16132 GCA_004026665.1 Murina feae | reverse complement strand
TCGGAGCTGAGCTGAGGGGCGCAGCTTCACTTTCGCTGCTGCCGCAATGGAAAGGGCTGTTTACTCAGGTCCGGGAGTGGCGGCCGCCATGTTGGCTGGGCTAATTTGCATACAGCCGCTCTGATTGGCTGGTGGGCGTGGCTTACCCTGTCTCAGAGAAACGGTTAATTTTAATATTTCGCTTTTATTAGTTTAGATTTATTGGAGTGACATTGGTCAACATGACCATATTGGTTTCAGGTATGAGTTTCTATGTTACAAGATGTGTATATTACACTGTGTACCCACCACCCAAGTCAAATTTTCTCATCACCATATATTAGGACCCTCTTCTCCCCCGACCCCCTTCTCTCTGGCAACCACCATACTGCTGTTTATGTTCACGTTTCAGTTTTATATCCTACATGAGTGAAATCACATGGTTCTTAACTTTTTTTTTCTTTTAAATTGTTGATAGTATTATAGGTTATCTCCCATTCACCCCCCTCCCTTGTCCCACTCCTCCAGGTTCTTAGCTTTTTCTGACTTATTTCATTTAGCATAATGTTCTCAAGGTCCATCCATGTTGTTGCAAATGTGCTAATTCATCCCTTCTTATGGCTGAGTAGTATTCCATTGTGAATATGCACCAAATCTTCTTTATCCAGTCCTCTATTGCAGGACACTTTGGTTGTTTTCATGTCTTGGCCACCATGAATAATGCAGGAATGAATAAAAGGGTGCATGTATCTTTGCAAATACATGATACTGAGGTTTTCAGGAGGGAAACCCAGGAGGATTGCTGGGTCATACGGTAGCTCTATTCTCAATTTTTTGAGGAATTGCCAGACGGCTTTCCATGATGGTTGTGCCAGCCTACATTCCCACCAGCAGTGAATGAGAGTTCCCTTTTTCCCACAACCTCTGCAATACTTGTTATTGCTTGTCTTGTTGATACTGGTCCCTCTAATAGTTGTGAGGTGGTATCTCATCATAGTTTTGATTTGCATTTCCCTAATTGCCAGTGAGGTTGAACAGCTTTTCATATATCTATTGGGCTGCTCATACGTCGTCTTGGGAGAGGTGTTTTCAGGTCCTCTGCCCACTTTTTGATTGGGTTGTTTGTTGTTGAGTTTTATGAGTTCTTTATATATTTTGGAAATTACTAGTAAACCTTTGTTGGAGCTATTATTTATAAATATCTCCCATCCGATTGGCTGCTTCTTTGTTTTGTCATCAGTTTCTTTTGCTGTGCAGAAGCTTTTTAGTTTGATATAGTTCCATTAATTTATTTTGCCTTTACTTCCTTTGCCTTTGGGGTTAAATTCATAAAATGTTCTCTATGACCAAGGTCCATAAATTTGGTATTTATATTTTCTTTTATGTAACTTATTGTTTCGGGTCTTATATTTAGTTCTTTGATCCATTTTATATTAATTTTTGTACATGGGGACAAACTATAATCCAGGTTCATTTGTTTGCATGTGGCTTTCCAGTTGTACCAGCACCATTTATGGAAGAGACTATCTTTACTCCATTGTGTGTTTTTGGCTCCTTTGTCAAAAATTATCTCTCCAAAAACCTTTGGTTTTATAGCTGGACTTTCTATTCCATTCCATTGATTTATGTGTCTGTTTCCCTGCCAATACCATGCTGTTTTAATTATTGTAGCTCGGTAGTATAATCTAAAGTCAGGTAGCGTGATACCTCCAGCTTCGTTCTTTTTTCTCAGAATTGCTTTGGCTATTCAAGGTCTTTTGTGGTACCATACAAATCTGATGATCTCGTTTTATTTCTTTAAAAATTGATACTGGGATTTTGAGGGGGATTGCATTAAATCTGTATACAGCTTTGGGTAATATGGCAATTTTAACTATGATGACTCTTCCAATCCATGAACATGAAATATTTATCCATTTTGTTCTGTCTTTTTCAACCTCTTTTAATAATGCTTTGTAATTTTAAGTATATAGGTCTTTCACATTCTTTGTTAAGTTTATTCCTAAGTATTTTATTATTTTGGTTGCAATTACAAAAGTTGTTTTTTTCCATTTCTTTTTCTGTAGTTTTGTTGTTAGTATACAGAAAGGTAATGAATTTTTGCACATTAATTTTGTATCCAACAACTTGACTGTATCATTTTGAATAGTTTTTTTTTGGTGGAGTCTTTAGGGTTTTGTATATACAGAATCATGTTGTCTTCAAAGAGTGACAGTTTGACTTCTTCCTTCACTATCAGAATGCTTTTTATTTTTCTCCTGCCTTACTGCTCTATGATTTTCAGTACTATCCTATATAATAAAAGTGTAATATGCAAATTTGGGATGCCCAAGCCACACCCACCAGCCAATCAGAGCGACTGTATGCAAATTAACCCAGCCAACATGGAGGCCGGCACTCAGGGAGCTGAGTAAACAGGCAGTTTCCGTTGCAGCAGGAGTGAAACTATTTGCGGGCCACCTGGGCGTCTCTCCGCTCCAGTCAACATCATATTTGCAACCAATGTCTCAATCCTAGAAACCTTGGTAGCTGAAGCAAATAGCAGGCCGGGCCTGACTTCTAAGGGAAACATTGTTTCATTATAGAAGCCAGAGCTGAAGCAGAGAGGAGGTTTCATTAACTGCCTAGGCCCTGGCTTAAAGGAACAGTGTATCAATTATAGAAGATAAACCCCAGAAACCTGCTTCCAGCCAGCCTTGCTAGGACATTGGGTCAGTGGGAGCTGTGGGCAGCCTGAAAGCCTGAAAGCACCCCTCAGCCCATCACCCAGGCTGGCCACACCCCAATGGGGTGAGGGACGTTACTGGGGGGCTTGGCCAGCCTGTAGACAGCCACCAGCCCCTCAGTAGGGACCCAAAACCTGAAGGGACTGTGGGCAGCCTGAAAACGCCCCTCAGCTCCTCATCCAGGCTGGCCAGGTACCCCAGTAGGGACCCAAAACCTGAAGGGACTGTGGGCAGCCTGAAAGCCTGAAAGTGTCCCCTCAGACCTGCACCCAGGCTGGCCACACCCCAATGGGGTGAGGGATGCCACTGGGGGGCTTGGCCAGCCTGCAAACAGCCATCAGCCCCTCACCCAGGCTGACCAGGCACACAAGCAGGTGGACATCCCCAGAGGGGTCCCAGACTGGGAGAGGGCACAGGTCGGGCTGATGGATCTCCTGAGTGCACCAATTTTTGTGCACCAGGCCCCTAGTGTTGAATAAGAGTGGTGAAAGTGGACATCCTTGTCTTATTCCTGTTCTTAGAGGAAAAGCTTTAAGTTTTTCACCATTGAGTATGATATTAACTGAGGGCTTATCATAGATGGCCTTTATCATGTTGAGGTACTTTCCTTCTCTTCCTATTTTGAATGTTTTAATCATAAATGGATGTTGTATCTCATCAAATGCCTTTTCTGTATTCTATAAAGAGGGAATATGCAAATTGACCGTCCCTCCACCACAAAGATGGCTGCACCCACAGCTGAGGCTGAATTCCCCTAATGAGCCTTAAGGAGCAATCAGCAGGGACCTGAGGCTGTGCCTCCTCCCGGCAGGGCTTGACAGGGTACCTCAGGCCATGCCTCCCGCCTGGCAGGGATTGATGGGGGACCTCAGGCCATGTTCCCTGCCCTAGTGCCAGGCTGGGGGACTTCAGGCTGCACCCCCCCCCCCAGTGGGACTTGGCAGGGGACCTCAAGGTGCGCCCCTCCCCCCACCTAGGTGCTGGGCCGGGGGACCTTAGGCCGTGTCCCCCAACCCAGCACCAGGCCAGGGAACCGCAGGCCACACCCCCTGCCCCAGTGCCAGGCTGAGGGACCACAGGCTGCTCTCCCTGCCTGCCGGGGCTTCACGGGGGACCTCAGGCCAGGCCCCCCACCCCCACCCTGGCGCCAGGGCAGGGGACCTGAGGCTGCAACCCCCACCTGGTGGGGCTTGACAAGGGTGGGACTGGCCGGGTCTGGATCTAGCCCAATGAGGGGCAGCTGGCCAGGTGTGGGTCTGGGTCTCGTGCAATTTTGAGGCACACGTGGGTAGGGACTTGACTCTGGGTCCCAGACTCTGACAGGAGTTAAGATTTTCATATACATTTTACTAATTTTCTTTCATCTCTGACACTTCTATTATAGAGAAATGGCAATATTAAAATATTTCCTCTAATTAATCCCTTTAATGTGCATGAATTTCATGCACCAGGCCACTAGTCTACTGATAGGATCATACAATATTTATCCTTTTTTTTGTTAATGTGGTATATTACGCTGATAGATTTGTATTATGCTGAACCACTCTTGTGCCCCTGAAATGAACCCTGCTTGATGGTGATATATTATTTTTTGGATGTACTTTTGTCTTCAATTTGCTAGTATTTTGTTTAGGACTGTTGCATCTGTGTTCATCAGGGATATTAGTCTGTATTTTTCTTTTTTTGTGTTATCTTTGCCAGGTTTTGGTACCAGCGTCATAGTGGTCTCACAAAATGTATTAGGAAATATTGCTTCTTCTTCAATTTTTTAGAAGAGTTTGAGGACAGCTTTTAAATCTTCTTTGAATGTTTGGTAGAATTCACTGGTGAAAAGCCATCTGGTCATGGACTTTTATTTTTGGGGAGGTTTTCGATGGTTGTTTCAATTTCCTCACTACTGGTCTATTTAGATTTTCCAATTCTTCATGATTTAATCTAGGAAGGTTATGTAATTCTAGGAATGTATCCATTTCTTTTAGATTATTGAATTTGTGGCATATATTCTTTCATAATATTCTAGTATGATCCTTTGTACTAGTGTATCTATGATGTCTATGGTGACTACTTCTCTCTCATTTCTCATTTTGTTTACATGGGCCTTTTTTTCCTTAATGGTCTAGCCAGGGGACTATTAATTTATTAATCTTTTCTAAGAACCAGCTCTTTACTAATTTTTATATAGTCTTTGTTCTTTATTTCATTCAATTCTGTTCTAATTTTTATTATTTCCTTTCTTCTGCTGACTTTGGGTTGCTTTGTTCTTCTTTCTCTAGTTCTTTAAGATGTAATGTTAGGTTGTTTAAGATTTCTCTTGTTTCTTGAGAAACACCTGTAACAATATAAACTTCCCTCTTATTACTGCTTTCACTTCATTCCAGAAGTTTTGACATGTTGTAATGTCATTCTCATTTGTCTCTATATATCTTTTGATCTCATCTTTTCTTTCTTCTTTGATACAGTCATTTTTTAGTATTATTTAATCTCCTACAAATTTGTAGGTTTCTTTACTTCCTTTTTGCAGTTTATTTCTAATTTCAAGACATCATGGTCAAAGAATATGCTTGATATAGTTTCAATCTCCTTAAATGTGTTGATGCTAGTTTTGTGACCCAACAAACATATGGTCTATCCTTGAGAATGGTCCATGTACACTGGAGAAGAATGTAGAGTCTGATGTTCCAGGTTGAAAGGTAAATGTCAATATGTCCATTTGGTCTAGTGTTTCATTTAAGGCTGATATTTCTTTATTGATTTTCTATTTGGTTGATCTGTCTAGAGCTTTCAGTGGAAAGTTAAGATCCCCAACTATGACTGTGTTTTGATCTGTTTCTTCCTTTAGTTTTGTGAGGAGCTGTTTTAAATATTTTGGTGCTCCCTGGTTGGGGGCATATATTATGTTTTCTTGATGTAGAGTCCCCTTTATTATTATAAAGTGTCCATCTTTGTCTCTCATTATCTTGAAATCTATTTTGTCAGATATAAGTAGCTTTTCTGTGGATGTTATTTACTTGGAGAATCATTTTCCACCTAAAGGGCTCTATTTATTAAAAAAAATAATCTTTATTGTTGAGATTATTACAGATTTCCCTCTTTTCCCCCCATAGCTCCCTTCCACTAAGGGCTTTATTTTTAATCACTAAACACATGAGCAGACAAAGCACACACCTTAAGAAAAGGTTTTGGTGGACGGGAAAAACATTCATATCCCCTTCAACTAATCATTAAATTAAGCAAATGTATTTATTAACTTACTAATGGAATGATGAAGCTTTGTGTCAGCTCCAAGAAATAACGTCGCAGAATAACACTTTGAGCCTCAGAAGGACGTTTCTGTTGTACACCCTTAAAAAAACAATAAGAACCTATAGTTTGGTATCAGAGAATATAAAATAATGGATAATTATAGAGTTCAACTGATACACACAAAAATATACATATATTTGTAACAGCATGGATGGAACTGGAAAGCATTATGCTAAGTGAAATAAGCCAATCAATGAGAGAGAAATGCCATATGACATCACTCATTTATGGATAATAAAGACCATTATAGACTGATGAACAAAAATAAATACAGAAGCAGAGCAGCATCAAACAGACTGTCGGGCTATAGCAGGAAGGCCAGGGAGAGTTGGGGCGGGGAGGGGGATCAAACAAAGGATTTTTATGCATGCATATGGGAATAACCAATGGACGCAAAACACTGGGTGGGGGGGGCGGGTAGGGGAGGCCAAGGGGAAGGTCAAGGGAAAAAAAAAAGGTGACATATGTACTACTCTTTGTAATATTTTAAGCAAGAAAAAAAAAGAAAAAATATACATATATATGGTATCTATATATATAAAAGCCCAGCAACTGAAATGGCAGAATGACCAAAATGACCAGTGGCTACGACTTACACTGTGGTAGCCAACTGGCCTGATCTGGACTCTGATCACCGTCCCCTGGCCGGCCTGGGCCCCAACACCCCAATCGGGGACAGGGCTGGCCAGCCAACTACCCATAGCCCCTCTCCCTGGCTGACCCCGCCCCCAATCAGCCCTCCTTACCCCAATCGGGGGCAGGGCTGGCCGGCTAACTGCCCACAGCCTCCTGCCCCCACCAAGCCCAGCTCAATGTGACACCATTGGGGTGGGCTGCCTGGACCCTACTTGATATATTACTTGATATAAAACAAACCCTATAACTTCATCTTTAAGTAATTTAATCTGAAATTCATTATACAATATACTGTGAAAAAAAATCCTTAGGAAAAAAAATGAACTATTCACCCCATACTTAAAAATATCAGTTCACAACAAAGACTGTATTTATTTCATAACTGATGTATCAATACTATTTACATTTTCCAAAAAAGGCTAACTATAGTGCATTAGATTGTAAGCTACCTCTTGGCACAGTCAACTTTTTCACTATAACTTTCAAGTATCTGGCACTAGTTTGTAGCTGCACCTCCCTATTTTAAGCCCATTAATTGCTGCTACTTTAGTCTCCTGATTTTTAGGAAGCATTGGTTCAAAAGAGAGACCTCATTTTACATTATTATACATAAAGCACACATTGCCTAGTTATACATTGCATAACTGAATAAGGAAGTTTAAGTTAGTAATATGAGCAAATAATTACCTTCTGCAATTGCTTTATGATCTCTTCATCTCTATTTAGATATGGCTTATAAGAAGTATAAACTCCTAAGAAGAAAACAATGTAGGCATAAGTTTTTATTTTTTAACAAGTGCCCAATATGTATATATTTTTAAATTAATAAAAGTTATTACCAGGTTTAGAATCCAGAGTCTTTAGGTTCTTCAATTTTTTCACTTTAACCTGCTTAGGAATTTCACCTGAAAGATACATTAGAAACATTCTTAGAATTATTCAAATTTCACATCACAAAACTGGAATTTTATAAGATTAACTAGGGGCCCGGTGCACAAAAATTTGTGCACTTGGGGGCCCCTTAGCCTGGCCTGTGCCCTCTTGCAGTCTGGGACCTCTCGGGAGATGTCCACCTGCTGACGTGCCTGGCCAGACTGGGTGAGGAGCTGATGGCTGTTTGCAGGGAGGCTGACTGGGATTTATTTAACTTCTAAAGTTGAAACTTTGTTGCTTTAACCAGAGCCCAGGTCAGGTTGCCCCTGACAATCCAGGCTCCCAGCGCTTCCTTGAGCCCAAGGCGGGAAGCAGGTAACTGAGGTTTGTTTATCTTCTATAATTGAAACTTTATTGCTATGAGCAGAGGCCACAGCCGGCCTAGGCAGACAGGAACCTTAGCTTCCTCCATCGCTGGGGCAAGCCTCCTGCTTATTCCAACTCAGGCTGTCCACAGCTCCCATTGACCCAATGTCTCAGCGAGGCTGGCTGGAATCAGGTTTCTAGGGTTTATTTATCTTCTATAATTGAAACATGGTTGCTTTGAGCAGAGGCCCAGCCAGCCTAACGGAAGCCTCCTGCTTATTCCAGCTCCGTGGCTGTTGACTGCCACCTTGGCTAGGTTAATTTGCATATAGCTGCTCTGATTGGCTGGTGGGCATGGCTTGGTTGGCTGGTGTGGCTTAGGCGTCTCAGAGAGACGGTTAATTTTCCATATTACTCTTTTATTAGAGTAGATAAACTGCTGACTATTACTTAGTCAGGGATATTGTAACTAACATATTCTTCCTAACATCAATTAATATTCAAAAGTTTGCCCTCGCTGGTTTGGCTCAGTGGCTAGACCGTCAGCCCATTGACTGCAGGGTCATGGGCTCAATTCTAGTCAAGAGCACATTCTTCAGTTGCAGGCTTGATCCTGGCACCTATTGGGGCGTGTGCAGAAGGCAACCAATTCATGTGTCTCTCTCACACAGATATTTCTCTCTTTGTCTCTCCCCCTCCATTCCACTCTCTCAAAAGAAAAAAAAAATCAATAGAATTAATAACAAAACATATATATTCAAGAGTTTATTACTGGTACTTTAAAACTGGCTAAAAACAATACTGGATTATTACAGCATTACAGAAACAATTTGTGTAAATTACATACAATAGGTTCTTGATCTTTCATTAATATCTATCATTACTTAAAATGTTTCCTTTTTGTCACTCAGCTTGTAATTTAAAATATTTGTATGAAATACATAATATTGAAAATTCATTTTATTTTTGGCACTGATTATACCTTTATTATTTATGTGCCAAATATACATGAAATACCCTTTAAGAGTAAATGGAATTAAAATAACTCCTAAATTAGAATGCAAAAGTATTTAAAGGTCCCTCCCCCCCAACACATACACCTCTGCTTTTGCATTGTAGGAACTTACATTGCCACCAGGTGGTGATAGCGTATGCCACAACCCCAGGTCTGATTCACAGGTGAACAGGACTCCTGAGCAGGGCTGCTGTGAACAAAGTACTCCTGCAGCATATGCAGTGGGGTTCTAGTCTTGAGGTCTAGAGAAGCTACAATCTAAACCACCCTTTTAACTAGCAGAAAAATACCTCAAGATAAACACTTAAAGTGTCATATGCACATGAAATATAACGGGCTTTTTTTCTCTTTTCCTTTCTCTAGCCTTTCCTTCCCCCGACTTGGTCCTACGTCTTTTAAATTGACAACTTCACCTGCCTGAAGAGATTTCTCAGATCAGCAAGAATATTAGCTGACAAGATATCATAACAAAATGAAAAATTCAGGAATGTCAAGGGAGGAATGTCAGAGGTACCATTAAATTATCTAAAGTTATAAGACTTCCAACCTCAGAATTCATGTATGCATTTAAAAACACCTTTAAAACAGCTACACTGGCTCTTTCCACCATCGTGGAGCTGGTGGAGGCCTGCTGGGAACAGGACTTCTAAAATGACAAGTATGTCTGGAAGGCTGTGGTCCAAGGCCATTACTGCCAGATATAAGCAGGTTCTCTGGAACCAGAGACAGCATATCGTTTTCTTAAAATTAAAGATGTTCATGCCCAAAATGAAACTGAATTCTATCTAGGAAAGAGATATGTTTACATGTACAAACCAAGAACAACATAGTGACTCCTGGTGGCAAACTGAGTAATCTGGGGAAAGGTAACTTGTGCTTATGGAAACAGTGGCATGGTTCATGCCAAATTTGGAAGCAATCTTCTTGCTAGGGCCACTGGACACAGAATCCATGTAATGCTGTACTCCTTGAAGATTTAAATTTATTGAAAAGAAAACAAGTAAAAGTGGATTTGTTATCTTATTTTTAAAGAAAAGCCACCAAGAGCAAGGTATAGATACCTTATTTTCTTAAGGAAAGTACACCTTCTGATTACTTCCTTAATCAATACCAGTATCAGAGAAATATATAATACTTAGTTAAGTGTTGGAAATCCTTTTTTAATTGGGTTATTTACAAAAAGTAGCTCGTTTTTGAGGTTTCATTTAGCTATAATTCATTCCATGTTTATAACACTAAGTACGTTTTTTGGTAGGAGGAATGATGGGTTACACCTGCATATTTTAGTGAAAAGTTATGCTCTTCTCTAAAGGCCCTTATTCAGGTTGCCTCAAAGAAGACTTCCATCAACCTAATTAAAAAGTAACCAAAAAGTAAAAACAAAGGGGAAGAAATAAACCTGCTCAGCCACACTATACACTAAAAAGCAGAACACCAAGTTTATACTTTACCTGCTGGTTTAAGGTCTCCTATTCGAATAATGTGTGGCCAGTGCTGAAGTGTTTTTGCAAAAAAGGGGTTGGTTACTCCTAATATGACTGAGGGCCTACACAAAAACAAAACAAAAATGAGGTGAGAGAAAGATGAATGTTCCATCAGTGAAGAACAGTTTACAATTTCTTTTGAGTGAACCGTAGATTATGTTTTCCTTCATTCAATATATTACATACAAACTACATGCCAGACACCATGTTTAGCACTAAGTATATAATGATGAAAACACACAGTCTTTCTAAAGCACACAGTTAAAAGGGATACATACTGAATTATGATGCCAGAAATGATAAAACAGTAAAAGTGGTATAAAATGTACAATAATTACAAAGGAGACACTATGTCTACCATGGGATTAAAGGACAGCCTCATCAAAGAGATGACATTTGCACAAAGATATGAAAGATGAGGAAGAGTTCTTTTAGCCAAATGGATAAGAGTGGCAAAGGTGATTCAGGAGAATGAAGTGAGATCATGATCTGTTTGTGGAACTACAAATAGTTCAGCATTTCTAGAGCACAAAGTAGAAATAAAAGTAGTTGGGCAGATGCTGGCCAGATCATTAAGTACCAAGTTAAAATGCTAAGAAGTTTAGATATTACCTTGTAGGCAAATGAAAGCTTCTAGAAAACTGAGTAGAGCAATGCCCCATGAATGAAAATGTACTTATTAGAAAGGCTACTCAACAGAAAATTTAGAAGATATCCTATAATGAGGGGAAGAGGTTTAAGAAAAAGCAACAGCCCGTATGAAAAGAGACAGGAGGACTGGGAAGAGAGCTTTGGAAAGATTAGAACGTTGAATTGACAGAATTTGGTAAAACTTGATGTGCACCCTATTAAGAAGGAGAAATTTACAACAATTTAGGTTTTGGTAACTAAGCAAAAAGTAATAGCATTCATGAAAATAGTAAGAGGCTTGGGATTAGGGGCAGGGAAAGAGGAAACAAAAAGAATTAAGTTTGAACATGTTTTGTTTTAGGTGACATTAGATGTCCAAGTAGCAAATGTGGTTAAAAAAAATAAATTTGGATATATAGATCTGGATCTTATAAAGATTTTGACTAGGAAGATAAACTTCAGTCATCAATATATAGGTGTTAACAGAAGTCATGAGTACAGATAAGATTGTACAGAAAGAATTATTAGTATGAAATCAGAATCCAGAACACAACAATGAAGAATATCAACATCTAAGGGGTTGTTAGAGAAAGAAAAGTTTGCACAGGAGAGTGAAATGCACCACCAGACACCAACGTAAGTGGCATCAAGGATTAAAATGTTTTCAAGGTCAACAGCTTAAATGTTATAAGAAAGGAAAATGGGGCAATACAGTACCCACTGGGTCAAGCAGTGAGAAAGACCTTACTGACTTGGGCAAGAACAACTTCAGTAGAGATGGAGAAATCAACATGCAATGAACTGAGAAGCAGCCAGCAAACCAAGAAAAGGAGATAATAAACAGAGGTTTTTATTGTTATTCTAGAAACTTAGCTATGAAAAGAAGATGAGTAACAGAGCAGGAGCTACAAGGGAAAACATAAGATAATTTTTTCCCTTTCGCAGACTAGGAAGAATTTTCATGTTTATATGCAAATTCAATGAAGAGGAAGAAGAAAAAGGAAATTATAGAGCAAGAAAAGATAACTGATACTACAAGAGGTCCTGAAGTATGAAAAGAAGATAAAACTGACAGTACAGTTGGGAAGGCTATTAATGACAATATAGCTCCCACTAATAAAATGAATCATTCAAAGAAAATAAGATACTGACTCTGGACATGTGAACCAGCAGCTCCTTAAACCCTACTTTATATAATCAACCTGACAATAAGTCCAAAATTTAAACTTTTAAATTATTACCAAAAATGATTCTGCAGATTTTAGAGATAATAATTGGTTAATAAAAGTTGCTTTGTTTACTTACGGGGCTTGGGTACGAGTAGTATATTCTTTGAATTCACTATCATGAATAGTGAAATAAGGTCGGAAATCACTGAAGTATTTCAATGGAGAAATACAGCTGTGGAGCAAGAACATGTAAAACAAAGGACACAGAAATTAAAAGCCCTGCTCAACAAGCATAAAACATCTATATACACACTATATCCCTAATGGGATAATGTATCTACTTCAATAAATGGCAAATCCATTTCAGGAAACTAGCAATCAAATGGAAATACATAATATGAAAGGGCATACTGAAAGAACACTGGACTTGGGGCAGAAAATAAGGTGAAATTCTCATTCTGTCATATGACTTTTACTAGACGCTGACCATTCACATACCTGATATTTTTCAGGCGTCAACTTTGTGTATGTCAGGGATTTTCAACCTTTTTCATCTCATGCATACGTAAACTAATTACTAAAATTCCGTGTCATACCAAAAATATATTTTTGCTGCTCTGACAAAAATAAAAAGGTATATATATTTTTTCAAGTTATAAGAGAAAGTTTATTTAGAAAGTTACAGAGGTAGCAGAAGCAATCCAGCTGGCTGCATAGGCTCAAGAAACAAGTTACAGAAGCAAAAGAAGGGACCTTGAAGGTTAGGAGAGGGAAAGGCAAAGGTAATGTACCAGGGAGGGAGGGGAGAGTGAAGGTTGCCGTGCTCCTGAAAAGAAGAGCACTGGTATAATTTTGATTCATTCACACCAAACGGCTATAGGTGTGTTGGCTGTTGTCATTTTTTAATTTGACAATCTACAGGTAAAGAGGTCAGTGCCCCTGACTAAACAGTCAAGTACTGCATGTTTTGGCACACAGGTTGGAAATCACTGGTGAAAGTAAATGAATGTGCTATTGTTCAGAAAAATAAGAACATGGTTCCAGCCTTCATAAAGCCGGATTGATTTTCTCATCCATAAATTGGTGCTATAATGAGCACTAACTTCTTTGTGTGGATCAATGAAATGAGTGTACAAGCAAATAACAGATGGGAAAGTGCTGCAACTATCACCGTTATGAACTGAATGTACTCACTTAACAAGTGCCAATACAGTCTCCGATGACTCTGAAGGTGATGGTGCCATGACCACAAGGGGCTCCCCCAACAGCACCAGTTCCCAAAGCATCTGACTATGAAAAAAAACTGGGAAAAAACACCTGGAAGGTGTTTACACAGTAGGAACATTGTTATTTATCCAACTTGTTAAGTTCCCATGTAATCATTCTGAACACTTCACATTGAGCCCTGGCTGGTGTGGCTCGGTTGGTTGCGTGTGTCCCTGCACCGAAAGGTTGCCAATTGGGTTGCAAGCTAGATTGGGCACATGCTTGGGTTGCAGGCTAGATCCCCAATAGTGGGTGTGCAGGAGGTAGCCAATCAATATTAGGCTCTCACATCAATGTTTCACTCCCTCTCCTCTGTCCCTTTCTCTCAAAATAAAATCAATCAAATCTTTTAAAAAAAGGCCTGATTTTTACAGTTTTGCCTTTTCCAGAACATTATATAAATGGAATCATTCAGTAAGTAGTTCTCTATACTAAATCTAGTTCATTTCACTAAATATAATGCTTCTAAAAGTCATCCATAATATATCAGTAGTTCATTCTTAATCGCTAAGTAGTATTCCATGCACATATCTTTTTGTTTATCCATTTACCAGTTGATGGACATTTGCATTATTTCCAGTGTTAGGCTGGTATGTAAAGCTGCTATAAACACTTGCATACAGGTCTTTGTGTAGGTATGTTTTCATTTTTATTGAGTAAATACCTAAAAGTAGGGTTACTGGGCTGTGCCAGGGCCAGTACATAAAACAAATCTAGCATATAAAACTAATAATCTTTGAAGCAGTATTCCATGTAGGTCAAACACTCACACAAAACCCATATATACAAAGAAAAAAGCAAACCAAAACTCATTGTGTTTCACATGACTTCTGATTATATGTATTAATATTTAATAATTGCTCATTTATAACAATGGTTTCTCAAGCTGGGCTCCACATGAGAAACACCTGGGAGCTGGAACTTGGGCACCAATTCAAAGATTCTTAATTAGCTGCTCTGTATAAAGTACACTGGTGCTTTTTTCTTCTTTCTTTTTTACGTGCTAGATTATCTGCACTTAATTTTTAGTTTTGCATTTTAAAAAGTTTCAAATATACAGAGAATAAAGATAATAGTGTAAGAACTCCCTTATATATATCACCTAGTGTTAACAATATTTTCCTATTTTTGTTTCATTTACTTTTTCTTATTGAAGTTCTTTAAAATAAAACACAAATTTCATGACATTTCACCTCAAAATACTTAAAAGTGCATCTCTAAAAAAAATGAGTGCACTTTAAAAAATTTAATTCTCACTGGGGTATATGTTTGAGTTTAGAGAGAGGGAAGGGGGGAAGAAGGGAAAGAGAGAGAGAAACATCGATCGGTTGCTTTCTGTACATGCCCCAAATGGGGATCAAACCCCACAACCTAGATATGCGCTCTGACCGGGAATCCAATCCACCTTTCGGTGTAAGGATGGTGCTCCAACCAACAGAGACACACAGGCCAGGGAATAGTGCATTTTTTTTTTTTACATCATTACAATACTAAAGCTTGTAACATGCAGTCAGAAAGAAGCATCATGATTATTTCCCAGTATTTTTCTACATCTCATATACAAACATTGATTTTCTAAAGAAATTTAACATCACAAAGCAAAAGCAGTTAAAATTTTTTACTCTTTACCTGAAAAGATCCACTTCATGAACAGTAGATAAAACAACAGATATATTTGTGTCTGCCTGAGAGATAGAAAAGAAGAAATAGAAAGATCACTAAAATGTACAGAAATTGATTTTTTATATATACCTAGGATTTATCTCATGATCAAAAACCATATTGCCCTATCTTTTAAGATTCTCTTCCTCTAGGGAAATCTACAGAAAATGGGTCTAACCCATTTCCCCTAAAACAGCAGAAGATCAAGAAAACACAGATTACGTCGTTAAAGCAAAATAGCCAGATGAATTCATGACTGTATGAAATACTACCATAATACTATATGATCCTATATAATAAAAGATCCTATAACATGCAAATTGACCACCACTCCATTGTACAAGATGGCTTCCCCCATGTGGCCACAAGATGGCTGGCAGGGGAGGGCAGTTGTGGGCAATCACACCTGCAAGGGAGGGCAGTTGGAAGTGACCTGGACTGCAGGGGAGGGCAGTGAGGGGTGACCAGGTCTGCAGGGGAGGGCAGTTGGGGCAACTGTGCCAACAGGGGAGAGAAGTAGGGGGTAACTGAGCTGGCAGGGGAGCAGTTAGGCAGCAATCAGGCTGGCGAGGAAGTGGTTAGGGGATGGTCAGGCTTCCAGGCAGAAGCAGTTAGGGGCAATTAGGCAGGCAGGCAGGTGAGCAGTTGGGAGCCAGCAGTCCCAGATTGTGAGAGGGATGTCCCCTGAGGGGTCTCAAAATAGAAAGGGTGCAGACCAGGCTGAGGGACAACCCCCGACCCACCATGCACAAATTTTGTGCACCGGGCCTCATTAATACATATCTTAACTAATAAAAGCAAAATATTAAAATTAACCGTTTCTCCAGGACGGGGGTAAGCCACGCCCACTAGCCAATCAGAATGGCTGTATGCAAATTAGCTCAGGCAAGATGGCAGCCGCAGCCCTGGAGGCCAGCGCAGTGCCAACGGCAGGGTGAGCGAGATGTGGGGGTGGGCCGGAGGGAGATGGCATGGTGATGGTTGGCGTGGGGGTGGGAAGCGATGGGAGGGTTGGGTGGGGGT
>PVJC01039694.1:0-16132 GCA_004026665.1 Murina feae | reverse complement strand
CAACTTCTCCCCTCTGTCAGCCTGGTCACCCCTAACTGCCCCCACTTGATGGCTTGGTTGCTCCCAACTACATACCCCTGGCGGCCTGGTCACCCCACACAGCCTGCTGTTCAGTCATTTGATTGTCCCTCACTAACCCCCTGCTGGCCTGGTCATAGGCAGCCATCTAGTGACGGCATGAGGGTTAATTTGCATATTACCTGTTTATTATATAGGATTGACACAGAAACCCTATAATGAGCACTTTTATTATTATCTCTACTTTATAGAAATATAGGAAATGGACCTCTGTGATCCATCGCCAGCATGGTTGACTTTTGATGGATTTGCTGAATTTCCCCAGGGCAAACAGAATGTAGGGAGGAGGGAAGAGGATATAGGAATAAAGGATTGTGTACATGGGCCAGCATCATGGTGGAAACCCCGGAGGCGCCTACCTTAGCTAGACAAGGGGAGGTGGAGGCAACTAGAGACGGCCTCAGCCCAATTTTTTTAAATGGCTCAAAGGGAGACAGGAAGACCTAGGTGACATTTGAGGGAACACGTGACCCCATAGTGCTCAGCCAATGAGAAACTGGAGGAGGGACTGAATAAATGGTCTGTGTTTGTTGCCCCAGGTGTGCCTGTACAATGGGATGGAAGCCCACTTTCCAGAGTGTATTAAAATTCTTGTTTTTGCCATACTTCTGTCTCTGAGTCTATTATTTGAATTCAGACAAGTGAGCATTTCTCACAGAAAGAACTGGAGCACAGAGAAGTTGAGTTACTTTGCTCAAGGTAGCACAGCTGATATGTGGCCAAGGCAAAACTAAGAAAGCAGGTTTGTTTGAGGTTGGAGCTGCCCCTCCTAAGCACCAGGCTCTACTATGTGCCTTGAATAGGACCTTTATCACACGGTGTTATAATGGTTTGGATAGGCCTCACTCCTAAAATAATCGCCCTATCATGGCAAGGAGAAAGTCTCATGTGTATCCCCAACCTAGAACAACATTCTGAATGAAGAAAAATGAAAACCCAGACTTCCACCAGATGGCACTATGGGAGTCCAAGAGAAAAGTGCTCTTGGGACTTTTTCTTTCCTACTCCTTTCCTATAAAATAACCCAAATATCCACATTGTTTTCTTTCCCTTCCCACAGAAGGCTGAGTGGGTGGCAGAAATATTTTCAAGATAATATTTTAGGCATGGATTGACACAAATTTGACAATTTAATTTATAAACTTATGTTTTGTCCCCTAAACCCTTTTAATGTACTTCTTTCAAAGCCCTAAAAGTTTTTCTCAGATTCTTGTCACCATTTAAAAGCTAGAAATAAAAGTCTGAATTGTCCAAAGTATTGAAGATGGCAGTGCAGTGGAGTGGAAAGGTTTCTTGATTAGAAGTCTGGAGATTTGGATTTTAGTAGCTCTGCTATTAATTAATGAGGGACTTCAGGTGAGACCCTTCTCCTTTCTAGAAAATAAGGGGATCAGGTGAGCCTTACAACACAGAAGTTGTTTGTTGTTTTTCTGCCAGCATCTGTACAAAGGACGTCGTACAGAAGCGTTATAGAGCGATGGTAATAAAGATTATAGACTCTTGTTTAAGTCTCAGTTTGGCCACCCATAAGCTACATGAGTTTGGCCAAGTTACTTAACCACTTGAGGCCTTGGTTTCCTCAAATGTATAATAGAATCACATCATACTTACTTCACAGGGTTCTTGTAAGGATTGAGATAATGCATACAAAGTGCTAACACAGTGCTTGGCACACATAAGCTTTCAATAAAAGCTATAAACTCTAATAAAAGAATAATATGCAAATTGGCATCACTCTGCTGCACCTAAGCCACTCCCACCAGCCAATCGCCATGCCCACCAGCCAATCAGAGCTACTATATGCAAATTAACCCAGCCAAGATGGTGGCCGGCAGCCACGGAGCTGGAACAAGCAGGAGGCTTCCCCCAGTGATGGAGGAAGCTAAGGTTCTTGTGGCTGTGGCCTCCACTCAAGGCAATAAAGTTTCAATTATAAAAGATAAATAAACCTCAGATACTTGCTGCCATCCAGCTTGGGCTCAAGGAAGCACTGGGAGCCTGGGTTGTCAGAGGCAACCTGACCTGGGCTCCAGTTAAAGCAACAAAGTTTCAGTTATAGAAGATAAGTAAATTCCACATACCGGCTTCCAGCTAGCCTTGCTGCAAACAACCTCCTGAAGGGGATGTGGCCAGCCTGAAAACAGCCATCAGCCCCTCACCCAGGATGGCCAAGTACCCCAGCAGGATCCCCCTCCCTGAAGGGGATGTGGCCAGCCTGAAAACGGCCCTCAGCCTCTCATCCAGGCTGGCCAGGCAACCCAGCAGGGACCCCCTACCTGAAGGGAATGTGGCTAGCCTGGAAATGGCCCTCAGCCCCTCATCTAGGCTGGCCAGGCACCCCGGGGGGGGGGGACACCCACCTTGAAGGGGCTGTGGCCAGCCTTCAAACAGCCATCAGCTACTCACCCAGGCTGGCCAGGCACCCCAGCAGGACTCTCCTCCTTGAAGGGGATGTGGCCAGCCTGAAAATGGCCCTCAGTTCCTCACCCAGGCTGGTCAGGCACCCCAGGGGAGGACACCCACTTTGAGGGGGCTGTAGCCAGCCTGCAAACAGCCATCAGCCACTCACCCAGGCTGGCCAGGCACCCCAGTGGAACCCCCATCCCGATCTGGGACACCCTTCAGGGCAAACCAGCAGGCCGCCACCCATGCACCGGGCCTCTATCCTATATAATACAAGGGTAATATGCAAATTGACCCTAACAGCAGAACCACTGGGAATGACTGCTCACTATGACACACACTGACCACCAGGGGGCAGACACTCAATGCAGGAGCTGCCCCTGGTGGTCAGTGCACTCCCACAGGGGGAGCTCTGCTCAGCCACAAGCCAGGCTGCCAGCTGCCAGTACAGTGGTAGTGGTGGGAGCCTTTTCTGCTTCCTCTGCAGTGCTAAGGATGTCCAACTGCAGCTTAGGCCTGCTCCCCACTGGCAAGTGGATCCCCCAAGGGCCTCCGGGCTGCCAGAGGGATGTCTGACTGCCATCTTAGGCCTGATCCCCCAGGGAGTGGGCCTAAGCCAGCAGGTGGACATCTCCCGAGGGGTCCCAGATTGGGAGAGGACTCAGGCTGGGAAGAGGGACCACCCCCCCCGCCCCGAGTGCACAAATTTTTTTGCACCGGACCTCTAGTTATAACATAGAGCTGAAGCTCACATTTTTTAACAACTTTATCTAGAGTTTGGGTGTACATTTAGTAGTCAGCAAAATGGGAGGGAGTCTTTAAGTAATAAAGCACAAATAATCAGGCATACCCTTTTATAAATACAAGGATAAAAATTTCATGCATACAAGAGAAGGCTAAGTGTTCAATTGAAGTAGAGAGTTGCAAAAATAACCATAAATGACTGGAAACCTCAGACATTGATGGAAGTATAAAAAGAAACAGCCACTCTAGGAAAAGATCTGGCAGCTTCTTATAAAACTAAACTACATCTTCCCAGTGACCCAGCATTCCCACTCCTAAGTATTTACCCAAGAGAAAGGAAAATATACATCCACAAAATGATCTGTATGAGAACATGCAGAGCAGCTTTATTTTTTAATAGCCAGAAACCAAATGTCTATTTGCAGGGAAATCGATAATAAATTAACAACCTGTGTTATCATCACACAATGGAGTACTACTCATCAATTAAAAGCAACAAACTACTGATACTTGCAACAACACAGATGATTCTTTTTTTAATATATTTTTATTGATTTCAGAGAGGAAAGAAGAGGGATAGAGAGATAGAAACATCAATGATGAGAGAGAATCATTGATCAATTGCCTCCTGCACGCCCCCAACTGAGGACCAAACCCACAATCTGAGCATGTGCCCTTGACCAGAATCGAACCTGAGACCCTTCAGTCTGCAGTCTCACACTCTATCCACTGAGCCAACCAGCTTGGGCATAGATGATTCTTAAAGACATCAGGCTGTTTAAGCATAACCAATGGACACAAAACACTGGGGGGGGGTAGAGGAGGCGGGGGGAAGGGCAGGGGGAAAAAGAGATATATGTACTAATCTTTGTAAAGCTTTATGTAATAATAATTTTAAAAAAATTAAAAAATAAAATAAAAAAATAAATAAAATAAATAAATATTTATAAAAAAAAAAAAAAGACATCAGGCTGAGTAAAAGAAGTCTAATACAGAAATTTCACACTAGCCCTGGCTGGTGTGGCTCAGTTGGTTGGAACATCATCCATACAGTAGTTCAATTCCCAATCAGAGTACACGAGGGAGGCAACAGAACAATGTTTCTCTCTCACATGTATGTTTCTTTGTCTTCTCTGTCTCTATCTCTCCCTCTCTCTAAAAATCAGTATATATATATATATATATATATATATATATATATATATATATACTCACACTATATGATTCCATTTATTGAAATTCTATGACAGGCAAAATCAATCAATGATGAAAAAAATCTGAACAGTTGTTGTAAATCAGAAAAGTGGTTGCTTGTAGGGGTGAAGGGAAAAGGTTGCCTGGGAAATGACATGAAGAGACTTTCTTGAGTACTGATAGGTTTTATATTCTAGGTTTTTAAGTTACACAGCTACATTTGTCAAAACTCAGCAAATATGCAATTTATGTTTTTGTATTTCATTGTACATATGTTTGACCTCAAATTGAAAAAAGAATAAAAAGCAAATACTGAACTCTAATTAAGGATAGGTAGTGTACCAATGTCTGCAACTTTAAAAAAATACAATGGGTAGACAGATATATGGAGTGATGGATAGGTGAGGGATGGATAAAACCAGTATAGAAAAACATAGTGGTAGAATCTAACTAGTAAGTAGCAAGGTGCCCACTGTAAAATTCTTTCAACTCTATGTGTAAAATTTTTTATAATAAGCTTTTTTTTTGAGAAAATATTACCACAATCTTCCACATCTTGCACAGAACAAATAATATTCAAACTTAAAAGGCTTCACTGGAGGAAGGCAGGCCTAGGTAAATATTTCCTGAGCACTTACTATGTGACAGTCACCGTGCCAAACTAGGTGAATGATATAAAGATGAAGAGCACAGCACTTGCCCTCAAAGGGTTTAGAAGGACCATCTGACAAACACACATATCACTATTATGTTGTAGAATTGCTAAGGAAAGTGAAATTTCATCTAGTTGAAAGTATCTTAATTAGTCTCACTACAAAAAAAGAAATGATAATTATGTGACGTTAGAGGTGTTAGCTAATGCTATGGTGATAATCATATTGCTCAAATCTACACATATACTTCAAACGTACCCAATGTTATACATCAATTATATTTCAATAAGAACAATAATTAGTAAAAACAAAAAGAGAGCGAGAGGAAGAGAGAAATGTGGCATTGAAGACACATTGTAGTTATTGCTGCAAAAACTGGTATGATCAGAAGACATATTCAAGTGAGAGCAGAGTATCTTCAAGGCCACACTAAGGTAATAATTTGGCCTGCCTGTTTAAGTATTTTGAGCCAAGTGACATCCTTAAGAAATTGCTAGGAGAAAGAGGCTGCTGCAATACACACCATTAGTTTAGAGCAGGCATTCTCAAACTATGGTCCGTGGGCCACATGCGGGTGTTTTTGTGCCGCTGCCTGTCCTGCTTAAAATAAGATATGTGCAGTGTGCATAAGAATTTGTTCATATTTTTTTTAAACTATAGTCCGGCCCTCCAACGGTCTGAGGGACAGTGAACTGACCCCCTGTTTAAAAAGTTTGAGGACCCCTGGTTTAGAGAGACTTGCAGGCAAAGGAGCTTTTTACTTAACTGCAATGAGCTTAGGGAGCAGGTGGAAGCATCCATAAGGAAGAGGGAAGTTCTGAATTACCCAGGAAAGCTCAGAAGCTCAAGAAGATAAGATCTTGGGTTCATCTTCTGGGAAACATATTTAGTCTGTGCCACTTTCCTACTTTTCCCCTCCATGATGTTGTGGCTCTGTAAAGCTATACTGGTTGTTTACAGCCAGCATCCATTCTGATTGTCAGTCCATTCTGACTAGTCCATGCTCAAGATATACTGCTGTTAAATATTTTCTATATCAGCTCTTCCTACCCCATAGGGTCGCTGTAAAGTTAATTACTATAATGTACATAATATACCTATCACATGGTAGGTATTTGATAAATGAGATCAGGGACCATATTTGATGCTTCAGTATATGGCCTGAATATAGGGTGACCTCATCACAAGTCCACCAAGACCCACAAGAAGTCTCTAAGGTAGACACTTGAAGACCTTGAGGTGTATTCCAACCCACAAACACTATGATCTTTATCAAACCCCAGTTCCTTCAAAATACTGCACATGTTCCTATGGAATAATGGAGAAGCCCCAGTTGCACCCAGAAACTATCCCATTTATTCTTCCCCTCTTTTGAGAATGGATTTACTGTGGTGGATTTTGGCAGGCTACACCCTCAAGATGGTGCTATTAGGAACAGGTACAGTGAGTTGCAACAAACTGTGCTCAAAGTACTTGGGATCTTCCTCTTTTTAAACAAGGCTTTGGACTCTACTACTTAAAGCTTAAGTCCAGGCTCAAAATTCTCTCCACACCAGAATTCTGGTTGATGTTTATGCCCACCCACTGCTCTTCCCTCTCCCGTTTCTGGCATTCCCTGCTTTTCCCCAGTTCACAAAAGTGACTGTAAGAGTTATAAAGCCATAGTTCACCAATGTAACTTGTTCACCAATGTGTCTCTAGGAGCAGCACAGTGCTTTGCCAAGTGTAACATGCAATAAATATCTCTATATGTAAAAGCCTAATATGCAAAGTGTCCCCTCAGGAGTTTGACTAACCAGGAGTTTGATCACTCATTATGACTTGTGCTGACCACCAAGGGGCAGCACGGACTGAATGAAGGCCCTGGCTGGCAGCTGGCTAGGAACCCTACCCGTGCATGAATTTCATGCACTGGGATTTTAGTTAAGTGAATGAGTGAATTACTCTTTCTCAGTTTGTAGTTGATGCTTCATGAAGCCTCTTTCTTCCATTCCCTCAGAGTCCATTGTGGCTTTGCCAGTCTCCTGCGCTACAACAGTGCTTACCATTTGTGACTTTCCTTTGGCAACCAGCCAAACTCAACTCAGTTCAATTCAACCAACTTTCATGGAGCTTCGCTACTGGCAGGAAGCACTCATAGTGTCAAGAACTAGTGAAATCATTTCCTAGCCTGTGATGTCTCAATTGTAATTTGAAAACAACCTTGGCATGGAATAGAACTTTTAAAAAGATATTTTTAAAGTCTAAATATATGATTATAAATTACTTCCCTTTGTCAACATATTTGATGACTTTCAGGAAATAAATGACTTCTGAAGATGGGTAAGCAGATAATTATTCCATGGGTATGGGGCAGGTGTAGAAGGGGGATAGGAGGATAGGAAGGAAGGAGACTCATCTTTGTCTGATGAATTTGCAGTTACATTAAGTATGGTGGAAATAAGGGGGTTGGCATCTGAGCCATTCAAGGCTGGTCTGGGACTGGGAATTGAAGGGACACCCAGCAGGCTCCTTGTATGAAAAGAAAGCCAGAATACCCCCACACACACCTGTTGTTTTTCTCCTGAGGGTTGGACCTTTTCAAATTTTATGACTATTCTCCATTCCTGTTTCCACACCCTTCTACCCATCTCCTACTCCCAATACTAGTCTTCTGTAAAGTAGTAATGTACTTTTTCTCTGGTAATTATTTCTTTTCTTGGAATTAGAATTAGACTTATATATGTTCATTAAAACATTATTTTAATAACTATGTCCTAGAAATAACAAAAAAATCTTATAGTAAGAGGTAATTTAAATATATAATGATAGATTCATAGTCTAGAATACTGTGTAGGTAATAAAATGATGTTATAAAATAAGAATTGACATAGAAAACATTCACAATATGTAATTAGGTAAAAAAAAAATAGGATACAAAATCATGTGTGAGGGGTGTGTGTGTGTGTGTGTGTGTGTGTGTGTGTGTACGCATACAACACTGGTAAATTTTTCTTTAACTGGTGTTTTTCTGTATTTTCTAAATTTTCTGCATTTAATGCTGCAGTCTGAGTTGGGGCACTACAAGGGGGAGTGTAAAGACTCTGAGAACACAAACAAAAGTTTTAAGCAAGGCTTCCCTCAGTAAATTTTGAAGAAGGCAAAGGCAAAGAGTAATGGAGAGAAACTCTGGGGATATGCTGTTCTACAAGTGCAAAGATGAGGAGATGATGTCTATTGGTGGTGAGGACTTAAGGCCCACCAAAAAAAGATGGGATTCTATTTAAAAAGCAATGCAGAGAAACTCCGAGTTTCTGAATAACGGGTGAATTGATGGAAGTGGTATTGAAGAATTATTTTAGCCATAGAAGGGTGGATTGGGTTGTAGGCTGGGAGATCTGCCAGAAGACTCTCAGTTTGCATGTTTGACCTGAGGTAATGAGAGCCTGGATTAAAGTCATTAAAGTCGTGGCAATAAAACCAGAAAGGAAGGAGCAGATGGATCTGAGAGATGTTACCAAGGAAGAATCAGAGCTAGATATTCAAATTTGCCTAATATATGCCAAGTGGTAGTGGAAACCATATAAGGAGACCCTTTCCAATGAAATGGATGTTAAAAGAGAATAGCTGAGGACTGACTCTTCAAGGATTACAACAGTTCCTGGGAGGAGAAAAGAAAAGGAGCCGGCGAAGGAGACAGAGAATGACGGTTTAGAGACATAAGAAGAGAAAATTGAGAATTCAATGTTATGACAGCCAAGGGCAGCACAGTTACAGGAAAGAGTAAGTGGTTTGATGGTATCAAGTTCATCCTTGAGGTCAAACATTCAAACTGATCAGAAACCCTTGAATTTGGTGAAGAAGTTGTTACTGAATTTATTTACAGAGAGCGGTTTTAACAGAAAGTTCTGAATTCTAGAAGGTTCTAGGAAGATAAAGCTGGGAAAATAGAGGCAGCTCATGCATACCACCCATGTGACAAGATTAATGTGTTAGGACTGAGAAGAACAAGGTCAAGCTTTTTCATTCTAGTTCTGCTACTTAACCACTTGAAGTGGTTTCCTTTTCTGAAAATAGGACTAACCCCACTAGCTCATAAACTGTTGAAACTAAGTTTAAGGACTCCTTTTACGCTATAGTGAAAGGGCTTCCTCTTCCATGCCCCCCAACAAATTATCCCTAGAGATTTCTGGGCATGTTTTAAGAACAGTCTTTTACCTTAACAGTCCTGTCCCTAGGCTGGTACCGTTTTGAGAATTTCCTGTATATACCTTCTGGAATTTGTCAGGCCAAGTCACTTTATCAATTCTTCCCTGAGTCCCTGTGAAGTGAGGACACTGAGGCAAGGTGATTGGGAGGAAGCCACTGGTCAGGATCATGTGTAATGTCTCGGAGAGCTGAGTAGAGGCTATTAAGCAAGGAAGGCTCTGTTTGAGACCCCAAGTATAGTTTGTGCCAAGCACATACCCAACAACAGAAGGCTGTATGTAGCTCCTTAGAGGATGGTAGGCAGAGTACCAGAAAACCTTCCTTTTTAAACCATAGCACCTGCAGACTAAATGGCCCCTGGACTGCATGCTCTGGAACATGCAGATTGATTTTCAAGATGTGCATAAAGGCATATACTTTTCTTTCATCCTTTCTATTGGCAACCACTTGCAACCAGATCTAACGAGAAGCACCTCATTTTCCTCCTATGTACTGTCCTTTGAGCACTGTTCCTTTGTGAAATTGAATCTGTTCCCAGTTTGATATACTGTGGATTGATCTTTGTCTTATTGCCTTGTTTCCAGTAAAAGAAGATTCCCTCTGAGAAAAAAAAAAGTGGCTGCCACACAATCCATCAGGGCCTAGACCTGTGACCAAGCTCTGGGGAGGCACAGTGGGTATTGGACTAACTGAATGCAGGTGGGGGAAGTGAGTATATTTTCTAAAAATGGCAATGTTCAGACCCTGAGACATTTAGACAGTGTAGTCAAAGGGCCAGTTAAATGTCCCTGCTCCTTTTAATGGAAGAACTTGCTTTCCTTTCTGGGAAAACGGCTTACCTTGTTAAATGAGTCACATCATGGATGTGGCACTCACATGCTAAGATGTGTGGGCATCTCTAAAAACATGTCAGGAGATCAGAGCAAGGGTACTTCCACGGCGGTTGGTATCTTATCAGAAACTTTATTGGAAGACCAGTGAGTGCTATTCTGCTTTGGATTTTCTTGCAAGTGCCTAACCATCCAGTCACCAAATTTGGTCTGAGAGTCTTCTGAATAAGATACTGTCCTCCACTAAGGGAAGGAGGGCTAAAAAATTAGGCCAGGTCATTTGTTTATGATAGTAATTGCCATAAGATGACGAAAGGGATCTCCGCTAACGCTTTACTGAAGAGCTGAAGGAACCCACGGGGCAGGGACTGCTTTGGGGGGCCAGACTTGGAAGAAAATCTCTTCCGAAGCCCAGGGTCCAGGCTTGGCCCCAGCAAGCTGCCCTGACAGCCTATGATGCCTAGGGTCTCCCGCCTTCCGAGACCCCTTCCCCCTTCCCGGCCTCACCTCCTCCCTGTCTCCTTCTCTCACCAGCTGTCCCCATTTCCTGGAGCCGCGACAGCCTCTGGATCCTGGGAAGAGCCAGCCTGGGACTGGAGGGGGCGTGGTGGGGAAGGGAAGGAGGGGCAAGGGTTCAGGAATAAGGAGGCCCCAGCAGCAGGCACCCCCAGCCACTGTGTATCCTAGCCCGAGGGAGAGCTGGGTTCCTTCCCCTTGCTCATTGCTAACCCTCATCCAGGGGGAAAGGTCAGCAGGATTTGGGAGCCACCCTGTCACTCCCAGACAGCCATGAACTGCAGCGAGAGCCCCAGGCTGAGAACCCTCCTGAACCGCCTGCTGCTGGAGCTGCAGCACCGGGCAACGCCAGTGGCCTGGGCGCTGTCCTTGGACCCAACAGGGACATGGAGGTCATGCCTGACACTAGTCCCAAGGGCGACAACGCTTATCTCTATATTCTGCTTATCATGATGTTCTGCGTGTGCCTGGCCGGAGGCCTCATCCTGGCCTACACCCACTCCCGCAAGCTTATCCAGGCCAGGGACCAGATGTCCCAGGCCTGCCCCGAACACCAGTGGGCCACGGGAGGCACCCTGGCTGCAGCCAACTCCGAGACTGCCTCCAGTTCACTGGCTGAGGGACGCCATCACCTCGCCCCTGGGGAACTTCCTGTCCTCGCCCAGGGCACCCAGGGAGTCTAGAACCTCAACAGCAGCTCAGCTCGCTTGTGCCTTCCTCATCTCTCTTATTATCCCTGGGCGCGCTCCCGGCCTCTTCCTTCGTCCTCTTCCAGGGATCGCCTCACCTAAGGCCCACACAATGATTAGAAGCCAGAAAACCTTGCTTGGAAGAAGCACCACCCTACCCACTGGGGGCCAGTTTCTTCCTCTTCTCTCTCCTCTCTCCTGCTTCCCCTGATTCACTTCCCCCTCCATCCCCATCCCACACATCCAACTGTATTAAAACTGCCTCTGCTCTCTTCTCTTCAGACAGCCGACACTCAAGCCCTCTGAGAACTGAATACAACACATTCAACACTTGGCAGTGAACTGAAGCATTGAAGTCTATCAGAACTCTGGGCCATCTAACTGGCAACTGCTCCAGGGGCTGCTCACTCTGCAGAGCTAATGGACTTGCCATCACTGCCAGGCCCTGCTGCAACAGCTCCAGCTTCCTGTTGCTTTAGGGACAGAGACAAGGAAAATGGAGAGACTTCAGATATCATTTCCTTCCCTCCCTCTTTCGTCAGGGAGCTAGAACATCATTAGGACCAGTCTGTGGAATAGAATGGACATAATAGGGACTGAAGGGGGAGAGGGGCACAAATGGGAAGGGGAAACCTATGAACCAACCGTATAGTTTTCTTGCACCCAGTTGTCACCCCAAAGGTAACTTGCCTGATTTTTAGTAGCTTTGCCATCCATCTTCTGTGATGGGTAATCATTGCTGGATATATCACCCCAATACCTCCAGATGCTTCTCCTCTATTGGTTTAGTTGTTATGGCAGCTGTCTGCTTCATCCATGGAATGTAAGGCTCAGATGTCCCCTGCTCTGTAACCTGAGGAATGTCAGAGGCAGGTAATAAAGGTTGCTTAAATAATAACCCAAGACTCTTCTCTCAAAGATCCCAGCCTTGAGACCCAGTACTATTTAGAGAAGAACTTTTTGTTTTGTTTTGTTTTTGAAATAATGTTTAGATTTGGAGGTTGGATTGTGGTGTTATTTATATCTACACATCCAGTTCCAATAGGATAGATGTGATTGTGGGTGAAGAAAAGGTTTATGTGGCTAAACGGGTTAGTTTTCAAGTGTGTCAAAAATTAGAATGACATACTTTTTCTTAATTCTGAAGCACTTTCAAAGTAAGAATTTCCCACTTTCCTTTTGCAGTAGTTCAGAATATACTTAAAAAACGTCTCATACCTGTCATAGCTATTATCACAGTTAAATTTTGTAACTCTTGCAAACAAAGGGCTTATTAAAAAGAGAAAAAGGTCACCAAATAGTGTAAATCTTAAATCAGAAGGAAGATGCTTGAACTAAGCAATCTTAACCAATGATGGATAAAGTTAGAAGTGTATATTTATTGATTTATTATCGTTGTCTCAAGAAAGTTATCAGAAACTTGTCTTCTTAGGGCATAAATGCTTATACCTGATGATAGCTGCTTGGTCTTCATCAAATACATAAAATCACCTCTTGACACTAAGCCAACTTGCTTAAATACTGACGGTTTCTCAGTAATAGCAGGACAAAGATGGTATGGGTAACTTAAATGCATTGATAATACACAAACCTCATCTGAGGCATTGATTTTAACCGTGTAGCCCATCTGGTATTTTACTGGAGCTATTAATAAGTTAAATGATCTTACTTTCATTCCCAGGGTCAACTCCTTGAAGATGCACTGGCCTTGCCCCATTGGCTTCTCTCCAGTCCCAGTGTCTGCACTAAGATAGTCCCCTGTCATGCAGGTGGAGCCAGGGCTTGGGCAACAGTCCCAGACAATGATAGGAAGAGAGCGGATGTTGTGATATCATCACCAGGCCAGGCAGGAAGTCCCGAGTGGTGTGTGGAGGGAGGGCACATATATTTAGCCATGCCAGATGCATTCTGGAGGGGCCATTCCAAAGACATGTATTTCAAGTACAACAGTGCTCCTCATTTATCTGGCATACTGAGGGACCAATAACTACAACAGTGTCTGTACTTCAGGTACAACAATGTCAGTCACTTATGTGGCATAATCTGGGACACAAGATTGTTTTATTAATGAAACATATAAATGAGGGAAGGAAAGAAGGAGGGAAGAAAGCTGGCATCAGTTCAGACAATGCCCATGACAAACATCAATGTGCCAGCTTTGTAAAACAAATCCCACAGGGGAAAAAATCTGGGTTTTAAAAATATTTTAAACTTTTATGATGATTAGGTTAGTCATTTAGAACATGTAGCAAGAGTAGCTACAGAATTTCCCCAGTGGAAAAAAAAGTGAACTAGCCTGGGAAGAGTTACTTCCTTTACTGCCAGTTGCTTTCTTCAAACACCTTCAGGGGTATAACTGTGTCTCAGATGATGAAGTTTCCCAGAAGTCTGGACGCTCTACCACCCAGTGGAGGTGTCAACAACATTGAAGTGATCATATTGTGCTCGGCAAAATATAGAGAGAAAAAAGCAAAACTAGATGTTTTGCTAGCCTCCAATTTTGATAATGTATTCCTGAATAGCATGAGCTGACTGTACAAATTGGGAAAATGTTAGCCTTCTCCTTAATGTGATTCTAATAAATTAGAGTCTGCTTTTTTTTCAACCCACCCAGCAGTCTATTTCTTTCTTCTGTGTAAGCAGATCCTGTTTCACTTCAGGTTCAGAACTTTGTTCCATAATAATAATTAAGAAGAAGATCCACAATCTCTTACTTGGAACTCGAGGCTTGGAACAAAGCCTGACTAGAAGTTGTTTTGAGTTCCAATATCTGAAAGTGTTCGTAGTGCAAAAAGAAACGGAAGCTTTTCTTCCATTACAGACATCATTCTGTGTTGTTGATTCACTTTTCTAGTGGGATATAAATGGGATCTCTCATTTGTTTGTATGTACCATCTTTGTCCCAATTTTCCATCTCTTAGAAACCAAAGATCTGCACATGATTTGTATCAACAAACAAATACTTTCCAAACAATAACAATCTTGCCTGAATGCGAAAGTAAATGTGCTGTGGTGTTGGAGAAAAGGCAGGGCCAGAATCAGGGGAACTGGGGTCCAGCATTAGCTTTGCTAATTAGCAGGCTTTGTTCTCAGAGTGAAATGCTTAACCTCTCTGGGCCCAACTCCACTGGTGGGAATTTGAGTCAAGTGAAATAACATGCAGGGAAAGGCTAGGGAAAGTACAGCGGCTATAGAAGCATAAGACATTCTGTTTATATTTTCATTTTCCTTCTTTGGGAAGTTGTGTGGGGGAAGAAGGAAGAGTAAATTCTTCATGATGTAAAGTTTACTCTCATTGCTTAAAAAGAGGATTGCAGAGACTTGGCTACTAGTTGCCAGATTTCTGAGCCTAATTCCCCCATTCTTTGAATCTGTGCATAACTGTCTCACCATCTTATTCTATTCCCCTTTTTCTAAATGCCCACAGTGCTTTTAACACATTATGACAATAATATTGTATTTTCAGGGCTCCACCAGGACTGGAGTATAGATTTTGAAGACATATGTGAGTGACTAAGAGAGGGCATAAGAGAAGAGAATGAATGGAAAAAATAATGGGCTGTGGGCTTTAGGAGGGAAGTAGGAGGAAGAGCAATTTAAAGTGCTCTGTGAATGTAAGGGAACATGACTGAGGACCAACAAGGGCGAATAGGTTAAATTGATCAATAGTCGATCTTAGGTGAACTTGAACCACCCTTCAAAATGGCTTTGGGAGGCATTAGGTGGGTCTTCACTTTTCAGCCCCTTTTGTTACTTGACACAACCTACAGTCTGTCCAGAAAGCCAAATAATGCTATTAATTTAACTCTTCTTTTTGTGTTAGATGTCAGAAAATGGGACCAGATTACTGCTGGAGGCAAAGACCAACAAGTAGTTAGCATAATAAATGCAAGCAGGCTGTCAGAAGGCTGATGGACCTTGGGCTTTAGCAAAGGCTAAAAACTATGCACTGATTGTCCTGTTGAGACAATAGTGGCTCAGGGTAATCCCCTAATCTGATAATCATTTACTGTTTATCAAACCTTACCTTTGATATCATGTTTGCTTTGCTATAGGAAAAATGTATATTCTAGTAAATAAAAAGCAGTAGGTCTGGAGATTCAGAGAGCCACTCCACTAGAGGGTAGGTCTCTCTCTGCCTGGTGCCCGCAATAACTTCTAAATTTATATTTCTTGTCTAGTATATCCATTTGTGTGTGGCCCCGTTCTCCAGATTCTGAATCCTTGCTGCAAAAGGTTGTAGCAGGTTACCCCATCAGTCCCCTTTCAGTTGTGATTTGAAGAAGAGCAGAGTCTTGGTGGCCTTGGCTTCATCCTCTGAAAAGAATGCAGATAATACAAGGGGACATCTCATATACATATATATCTATATATCTATATATCTATATATCTATATATCTATATATCTATATATCTATATATCTATATATCTATATATCTATATATCTATATATCTATATATCTGTATATCTGTATATCTGTATGTCTATATGTTTGTATATCTGTATATCTATTTATCTATATACCTATACTAGAGGCCTGATGCATGAAATTCATGCACGGGCTGGAGGGGTCCCTTAGCTCAGCCTGCAACCTCTCGCAATCTGGGACATCCCTCTCACAATTTAGGACTGCTGGCTCTTAACTGCTGGCCTGCCTGCCTGTCTGATTGCCCCTAACTACTCTGCCTGCCTGCCTGATCACCCCTAACTGCTTGCCTGCCTGTCTGATTGCCCCTAACCACTCTGCCTGCCTGCCTGAATTATAGAATGCTGGGCCTGGAGTTTTCTGTGTGGGAAGGGTTTTATCTACTAATTATATGTGGATTTTCAACTGT
>PVJC01039693.1:0-16132 GCA_004026665.1 Murina feae | reverse complement strand
GGGGTCACAGTTAGGGATGACTAGGCTAGTGGAGGGCTGTAGCTGGGGGCAACCAGGCTGGTGGGGGGAGGGGTCAGTTAAAAGCAACCAGGCTGGCAGGAAGAAGGCAGTTGGGGGTGACCTGGCCGGCAGCGGGGGGCAGTTAGGGGTGATCAGGTTGGCACGTAGAGGCATAAAGGGCAATCAAGCCAGCAATCAAGGGGTGCTGTTAGTGGTGACCAGGCAGGCAGGCAAGCGCTTAGGAGCCAGCAGTCCAGGATTGGGCCTAAACTGGCAGTCAGACATCCCCCAAAGGGTCCCAGATTGGAGAGGGTGCAGGCTGGGCTAAGGGGACCACCCCCCTCCCGCCCTGTGCATAAATTTCATGCACCAGGCTTCACAGGGATATATATATATGCACATACACATGCACAGAGCTGTATCTATTTCTAAATATATTAAAATCTATGCAATATATTAAATTCTATGAGTTCATACTGACACCTTTTCAATATACTTTTAAGATTGCCCTACCCCCTACATTCAAACCCACTCATTCCCTTTATTCTTTCTCACAAGTGTCTCTGCTCAAGGCCAATTCCTGTCTTTCTGTTCCAGTAACATATAGTTCTGACCTACTGCCAAATCCCTGGGGAAATGGTTTTCAAACTGCTTCACTTTAGAATTAACTGTAGATCTTTTTATAACCAAGGATAATTCATAGGTGACTGTTATGTGCAGTCAAACTGACAATCACTACCTGAAACTTCCCTCTCCTGTTTGTCTTGCTTCTTCTGGTCCACAGAGAGGGAGGAGGGAAGGCACAGATGCTAACAGTTGTTTCTCTCGGGTTAAACATACTAAATGTATATTGGGATTCAAGATTTCCCAATCAGTACATTTAGACTTGCTGGTGCCTTAAGACTACCTCATTTAAGAATGGCCTAAAGTACTTAAATATTCCCAAATTAAATATTAGTTTGGTGAATTAAAATTAAATTCTAGAGACCAAGCAAGTATTTCAGAAGTTGCTTACTTTTAGTCTTTGCATTTTGTGACAATAGAGAAGGAAGCAGAGAATCTTTGCTAGCTGTATTCATTTTTGCATATCCCAATGCTTGCCCACCTCTTAAATACTTGGGGCGGGGGCTTGGGGGCAGCAGTACTCATTGTTAACTGTTTTCCCAACTTTCTCATTTTGAAACATAAACATTTCTACCAGCAACAGCATGCATGAAGGGGAACAGTCTTTTGTCCCACAACTGAAACAGAGAGGAATAAAAAGACTACTTGAAAAGCAATCACACCACAGCTAAGAGAAAGGGTGGGAATTAAGAATTCAGGAAAAAGCTGGACTAGTTATGACACAATGGTAAAGCACATAAACACAAGAAACCATTACAAGCAATTCTCAATACTGATTAGAAAATAGTAACAACCTATTTAAGAATAAAACATATTTGAACAGTTAGAATATTGTTTAAAATGCAATAAATACTTCTTAAGCTTTTCCTTCAAGAAAATGCTAAAAGATTATGCTTTGCAATATATCTAAATTAATTACATTTCTTTTAAAAAGCAACTGGTAGTTCTAATACTTCAATTATTTAGATAAACCTTTCCTTCCTCATGCCCAATAATCTATAAGTTTTATTGTATTTACAAATTTATCACACTCTAGTCTTTTTCTAAGGCACTAAATCTTCATAAAATACCTTAGATTTCCTTAATTACGAACTAAAACACCAAACTGAAAACTCAGCTCAGGTTAGGGAATGCCATCTACACTTGGGAAATCCAAGAAAAAGTTATATAACTCTGCTTGTTAACCAGTAGGCGAGATTCTCCTAAACTATACTATCTCTGGCAGCTGTTAAGCTTCCCAGCTGTTATACTAACAGCTGATGAGGACAAGCTTTCAATGTTAGGAGAAACAGAAATCCAGAGAAAATGCTTTGCTTCCGATTATAATTCCTTACAGTTTTCACATTTATATGTCCTTAGTATTTTACAATGTTAGAGAATGTGTTACCACGTGTGGTTCTTGAGAAAAGGAAGGTAGTGAATACTCCTCTGAAATAATGCTTTCCTGTATACTATGTCACTGTCATTCCACAACATGAGACTTCTTACTTAAAAATCTGGCTCATACTACTTATGAACTTGCCAGATGGGAACACGTTTATCAATCTGAAATCTGACACACCTGACAACTCAGAAAAGGAGAAAAAGATCCCAATGTATTACCTCTGACTATTGGCATAACAAGCTTGAAAATGAACCTTTTCCTACTTCCCATGATCGTATTCTAGCTAGACACAGTAAAGTCCATTTCTACTTGCAAGGATTAGAATATGGTTTAAAAGGAACTGTGAGTTCTTGAGCTTCCCAAATAAAGGATATGTACAGATTGTCATAGCTTACTGAAGAAATCAAAACATCTAAGGTACATAAAGACATATAATTCCTTATATCACTTCAACTGCAAATCTAAGATGGTATGATCAACAGATTTATAAGGGGCATGGGATTAGATAAAAACTGTACACAATTGGTTAATAGAATCTACTGAAGAGCGGGATTTCTAACATAAAGTTCAACAATATCATTATTGTCTCTTTATTTTCAAAGTATTGAAAATTATTCAAATTGTTAATAGAAAAAATACTTGTGTTAAATACTATTAAAGTACATTCAATTAATTCAAATTTACACATTACCTTTCGAGTTTGCATTTTCTCTGTTCTCCTCCGAAAGGCAACATAAGGGTCATTGTTAGTAGAGCCATCTCTTTTCTCTTGTTTTATCTGGGGGATGAGGGATGGCCCCCTGCAGTTCTTACGTTTTCTCACCCAGTAGTCATATACCGCTTTAATAAGGTAATCATCTTCGTTTAGCAGCAGTTTTGCTTCTTGAAGTGTTACAAGCTAAATTTAAAAAATTATATATAATCAACTACAATGCTTGAAAAAGAGAAATCAAAAAAGTTAAAATTATACATTTGGTAAAAAATGTGATGTCAAATAAAACAATTATGACCAGATATCATGATAACAGAAAACACAATTCAATCAAACAAAGGATTTATTAATAGGAGATTTATCTGAAAATTTATATTTTGCCTTGATAGGTAGGGAGTACCACCACTTAAAATATTTAAAGAAGCTTGGATGAATTATAGTTGGGAAGACTACAACAGATTTATGCCTCAAATAGGTCTGGAACTAGAAGGCAACTGAGGTCCTTCAAAATTCTAATATTCTATGATTCTACACACTTGAAGATCTACCAGTTTTCAATAGTCTAACTTCTTTCTGTGTATTTATCAATAGAAACTAGAAGATATAGGTTTCTTTTTCTCCCTCTCCAAAGTAAAAGATAAATACAGGGTGTGGCAAAAGAAGGTTTACAGTTGTTCGTAGGGAAAATAATGCAATAAATAATAATATAAGAATTAAACTCTGTTTCATGAATTCACAACTGTAAACCTACTTTTGCCCAACCTTATATGTCCTAATACATTGCAACTAAATATATAATGACTGTTTCAAAATTGTAAAAGGACCAATTTTTGGCATTTCCAGAAGTTTCAACACTACGTAATTTTGAATTTCTTGTACCAATTACAGATAAAATCAATTCCTCTATCCAAGCTGGGTATATACTAGAGAATCTTTATTCTCAACACTCATTCTGTAACATGACAGTGTCCTAGGATGGTTTTTCTAGGAATTCTGACATTGGTATCTCAGGGATCTACTCCTTTATCAATGCAGCCAGTATAATGAGAACAAACCTTAAAAAAATGTTTGTAAAAATTTGCTAGTTCACATCTGTTTCCTTGCTCCCTATAAAAATCAGGCGAATCAATGTTAGCAGAATGGACTTGGGGTTACACATATCCATGTACAGTGAACTTTAGAAAAACATCATGGAAGAGTTTTAGTGCTGGAAAGCCTCACTGAAAGATGTTATCTCAATTTTTTTACTTTTATCATATTAGAGATTAATTTAAAAATCTCAGATATCTCATAAGAAATATTTCCCTAAAACTTGGAAATGAAAGGCAAAATTTTCTCACTCAAATTGTAAGATCCACATATGAATCGATCTGTTGCTTTTATGAAGTCATCTGAAGAAGGCATGACCCATCAAGTAAATTTCTGATATGATTTGACTTATATTGGTACTAGGGGCCCAGTGCACAAAAATGTGTGCACTCGGGGAATCCCTCAGCCTGGCCTGTGCCCTCTCGCAGTCTGGGACCCCTTGGGGGATGTCCACCTGCTGGCGTGCCTGGCCAGCCTGGGTGAGGGGCTGATGGCTGTTTGCAGTCTGCCAAGCCCCCAGTGAGCACCCTCACCCATGGGAGTGTGGCCAGCCTAGGTGAGGGGCTGAGGGCTGTTTTCAGGCTGCCCACAGTCCCTTCAGGGTTCGGGTCCCTACTGGGGTGCCTGGCCAGCCTGGGTGAGGGGCTGATGGCTGTTTGCATGCTGGCCACAGCTCCCATTGACCCAAGGTCCCAGCGAGGCTGGCTGAAAGCAGGTTTCTGGGGTTTATTTATCTTCTCTAATTGCAACTTAGTTGCCTTGAGCGGAGGCCACAGCTGGCCTAGGCAGGCAGTTTCCTCCATCGTTGGCCCCGTTTGCTCTAGCTCTGTGGCTGCTGGCTGCCATCTTGGCTGGGTTAATTTGCATATCACCGCTCTGATTGGCTGGTGGGTGTGACTTGGGTATAACAGAGTGAGGGTTAATTTGCATATTACTCTTTTATTAGATTAGATAACTTCATGGAATAATGTAGTGACCACTTGGAATTCCAGTCCTATGACAATATTACTAAGACTCATTAGTTGGTTTCTTATATAATTTGGCTGCCAAGGTAGTTTGACCATAGGAAGAAAATACACTGACAATGTAAACTCAAGTATTCTAGTCCATGTAACAAGTACATTAAAATTTTAAGTGTCCATTCTTTGGTTTATTCAAGGTCTCAGTGGAGTTAGCTTAAATGCATCTGAGAAGCTGAGCAAGTTGGTCTTTAAAGTGGAGGACCAGAGGCTGGAACATCACACCAAATGAAAAGACTCGATATTTCCAAACATCAACTTTAAACGGACGCTTTTTTTCCCTCTGGGTAAAGTTCTCTGGAATGGTGATATATGCCCCCAAAGTCTACAAGGACAGTGGCAGAGTAAGAATCAAGCTTTGCGGATGTAGTGAAATTCCCCCTCATGCTGACATCATCACAGCATCATTAGCAGCTCTCATGTGCTCTGGGGACCATGGGAACAATGCTGTGATTATGCTACACGTGCTTGAGATGTTTGGTCATTCTGCTTCTGATAAATTTTTATAACATTCACTCAGTAAATAAAAAACTTAATCTAATCTTAGACTGGAGAGAAGGATCGAATTCTTTCTGTCAACCAGCAGAGCAGTAGTAAGTTTCTTATATAACAGTACTATCAAAATAACACTATCCTGTTGCAGGAGACATTAGGGATTAAAACACTGCCACGAATTTCCGTCTCTGATGCTTTCTTGCTCCGCTAGAAATTTCCTTCTGCCTGCTAAGTACCTTCTTTGTATTTCAGGTCATAAGAATTCAATACACAATTTACAGTTGAACATCCTGACAACTTTTTCTAGTGTTAACTGCATTTTCTTAGTCAACTGGTTTTTATATTATATAGCAAATTTTTATTTTATTGAATAATCTTGGTTTCAATCATTCCGTTAAATTATCTGTAGCAATTCTAAGGCAATTAATATCACTACCACCATTATCATTGGTGACAGCATCAATCTGTGTGGGCAAATACTATTTCAGATAAAGTAGTCCCAAATTATGTCACATGATTAAAACCCTACAAAATCAGAATTCTACTACTTTTGAACCTCAGCAAAAAGTTCTGCCACTTAGCATTCTGTTTACTAGAAAGTAGTAGAAAACAGTATTTAACTGGCAAAGCATCTGGGGTAAATTTCTCAGTTGTTTGATTTACTTACTTTAGGGATTTGAGAACGGGGAGATTAAAAATCATTCTACTGTATGGCCTTTTCTTCTAGACTGCTACTAGCTCCATGAGGAAGAGGATCATTTAGTTTGTTTATATACAAAACTGATAATCAAGCAATTTCAATAAACACATTTTAAATATAGAAATGAATAAATTACATGTAAACGTTAATGTTTTATATATACTAGTAAAATATTCAATTAAACAATAAGTAGTCAATAATTAATTACTCATTGTGTTATAGTTTGTGAGGAAGATAAACAAATTTTAAGATAAATCCACAACCTAAAGAAACTTACAATATGGCCAAAGAGGTAAAATAACACAAATACAAATTAAACAATAAGAGAACAATATAAAAACTTAGAACTGAGTATTAGTGCAGTAAGATTCAGGCCAGAGCCAGTACTGTAAGAGGGCCTGCAGTAGTAGTTTGAGATACAAGAATAAATTCAGAGGGTAGATACTGAAGAAAATAGCCAAAATGACATGTAGAGGAACAATGAAAGAGGAGATGAAGACGGCAAGAACCAGGAAATGTGGAGGTCAACAGCATCCAATACTACAGAGATATTAAGTAGGGTACAGGCTGAGAAGAAGCTCTTGGATGGCAATTTAGCTCACTCACCGGTGGACCTTATAGAATTTCTATAAACTGCAATAGATTGTGGTGGTTAATCTTTTGGAAATTTAACAGTGACAGAAAAAGGAGAGACATAGATAGTAGTTTATTAAGAAAGAAAGGGTCAAATATAGGGACTCTTGGCAGAGAATTTTTGGGCAGAGCAAAGAAATGAGAAAAGAACTGAAAATGAAATATTCAAGGAATACACACAAGGAAGAATCAGAATTAGAAAGTTAAGTGACTAAAGGAAAGGAATAAAAAAAACCCCACATGATGTTGAGTTCTGCGAGTCACGGGAGAGATAAGGAATACAATACAGGATTATCTGGAGTTTAGAGTAACTATCATGCTTTGAGCCTATGCAGTTGCTTTAGGACCTAGAAGCTTGTCACTGAGCAAAGAGAACTAAAATAGAATACTGATGTATGTGTATAAATAATTGTATTATTTACATGCTTTTTGTTTATCCTATCCCAACTTAGAAAATAAGCTCTACAAAGTGAGAACTTTTGTCACCTCTCCTGTTCACCTGAGCACTTAATATTACTGACTGAATGAAGAAAAGCATATTAGAGAAAAGTGAGGTGAAGGTTTCTGATGATATAATTTCGGATGACTTGAGTAATTTCTGAGTAATCATGAAAAACAGTAGAAATACCAAAAGACTGATCGAGCCTAAGATTGCTAGGAAAATTTGTATATAAAAAAAAATTGAAACTATATCTGATGCCAGTGAGCAAAATCCTATAAAAATTATAAGCATTAATTACCAGGAATATCAATTTGATAATTAAAACACATTTCCAATTAAAAAAACAAGACAGACATTTTCTCAAAAATTCAGTTTTCAATGTATTTCTTTGGATAGTATACTAGATTTTACTTTCCATTAAGATTGGGGGAGGGGAGAGCCTGGCCAATTGGGCTCAGTGGATAGAGCGTAGGCCTGCAGACTGAAAGGTCCCAGGTTCAGTTCTTGTTAAGGGCATGTACCTTGGTTGCGCGCACATCCCCAGTAGGGGGTGTGCAGGAGGCAGCTGATCGATGTTTCTCTCTCATTGATGTTTCTAATTCTCTATCCCTCTCCCTTCCTCTCTGTAAAAAAATCAATAAAATATATTTCAAAAAAAAGATTGGGGGGGGGGAGATTGGTAGAAAAGCTAAATAAGAGTGAAGTCACTTTACAATTATAAGTTTTCAGAAATGTTCTGAAAGCTGGTAATGCCTCAGGAATTCAAGGGACTTAAATTGGGAGTTAAGAAAATTAATGTTTGCATGAGTAAATTAGTGAAAAGTTTTAAAACTATTTTTAATAGTTTATTTATACCTGTAACTTCTTCTTACTACTTTAATAACAATTAGCATATTAATATATCACACAGGTATAACAAAAATTGTTTTAAAAGATAATTCAGAAAAAATCTAATTCCAATAGCAACACATGCTTATTATAGTAAAATTGGAAAACAGAATGAAAACATAAAAAATTACCAATAATTCCATCACTTAAATATAATCACTGCTGCCATTTTGTTGGACTTTCTTATTCTTTATTCTATGCATAAGTATAAATGTAAAGGCTTTAAATTAAACTCATTTCCATTTAAACAATTCTGTATTCTGGTTTTGAAATAGCTAATTATAAAATGAACTAATAATTTTGAATGGCTGTATGATATTCCACAATAAAGAATAGTCTGAAAGTTACTCTGAATATCACTATTTAAAAATCTTTGATATTTTCACTAATTTTTGTCCTTAAGAATAATTCCTAGAGGTAGGATTACTAAATCAAAAGGTAAAAACATTTTATACTTGACATGCCACCTAATTACTTTCCAGAAAGACCATATCATTTTATAATTCTGTATCTACTCTAATAAAAGAGTAATATTGAAATTAACCATTTCTCTGGGATGCCTAAGCCACGCCCACCAGCCAATCAGAGTGGCTATATGCAAATTAACCCAGCCAAGATGGAGGCCGGCAGCACAACCACAGAGGCGGGTGCGGAGCAGGCGGCGGGGTGGGTGAGGTGCGCAGGGCGGGCAGTGGCAGGAGATTTCTGATCCCAGTAATTGTTAAGAATAATTTTTCAACTACTTACTGAACCAAGTAAAATTGCATTAGAGGAAAACAAGGTAATGAGGAATCGTGAAATCAGGATCTGGATGAGAGAAGACTAAATGAGTGAAACAGACATGTGGGACCTTTTCTCTTTTAGAAAGATGCAATGATTTATAAGCAAACTGCCATCAGCCCCTCACCCAGGCTGGCCAGGCATGCCAGCAGGTGAACATCCCCGAGGGGTCCCAGACTGTGAGAGGGCACAGGCCGGGCTGAGGGACCCCCCACCAAGTGCACAAATTTATTTGTGCACCAGGCCCCTAGTACTAAAGACTGTCTCACTAAGGAAAATTCACTACTTTATGAATAATTTTCCTTCACTTAAAATTTTAATATGTAAATAAATAAAACTAAAATACATTTAAAATAGTAAGAGTACCTTAATGTAAATCTGAGCAACTGAGCAAGATTTGGTATGAGATGTCTGCCTTAGAGACTCAACCAAGCAAATTTAGTTACTGAAGCACCAAAAAGATAGCCCTATGAAAAGGATCAAGAAGATATAATATTGTAACTAGTATTATTTTATATCCAAACAATAAAAATGTCAGATCAGTACTCTTTACACTCCCACAAAAAGTAATTATGCTTAAGTATTCATATTCAGTTCAAGAAATATTATAAACAGAAATTCTAGGATGTGAGGAAAAGAAATTCAAAAGACAGTAAAACGCAATATACTTTTAGATCTAAAGAAAATGTAAAATAAAGCTACTAATTGGATTAATTATAAGACAAAAGACATATTTACAATGTACAGTACCTGATTAGAACTGGCTTTTTCAAGTCTGTCAATCATAATTTCAAATTGCAAAGGCTTAATTTCCATCTTTCTGTTAAGTCTATTTAATAAGGTCTCATCTTCTGAATCCATATCATAATCTGGTTGCTCGTTGTCTAGATTAAAGGCTAGAAAAGAAAAAGTGTTCAAATTCAGGAAAAATTGTTTACATATGGCCACAGAATACTCTTAAACTATAAAGCATTGACCAAAGACAAACTCACGAGCAGACATCTACAAATTGGCTTCAAAGAAAAAAAAACAATGAAAATATAAAATTTTAATTCACATGTTTTAAAGTTTACTTAAAAGCAACAGCAAAAATGATACATGTTTTTCGACATGTTAATTTAATAGCACAATGAGAAGTTATGAAACAAAATTAAGAATAAAGAAGTAAACTCAAATACAAAATATAATGAAAATGGCATTTAATATCATTAAAAACAAAACCGATTATTTAAAAGGGGAGGAGCTGGTACAAGAGACTAATGATAGACTATCTTAAAAAAATTAAGTTTGGCCAGGGCAGTGTGGCTCAGTGATTGGGTGTCCACCGAACCAGGTCACAGTTCGATTCCTGGTCAAGGCACGTGCCTGGGTAGTGGGCTTGATCCACAGTGAGAGGCAACCTTACTAGGGTTCTGGACTAATTATAATAAAATTTGCATTGTGATTTTGATGTTAACCTCCACCCCACACTCTGCCCTGGGGTTTTCTGTATGCATTATGGGTAAGAGGCACAGAAGAAATATAGTCATGTAAACGTTTTCTGTCAGTCATCCATGAATGTAATTGAAAGTCTCCACCCAGAATATTTCTCTTTTAAACCATATAACCCAGGAGTTCGGGGCCATTGTCTCTCTTGACTGGACTGCTCCTCTAAACCCCGTTTTACTTTACCTTCATTTTCATTAACCTTAAAATCTTTTCTGCATTGACAAGAAAAACTGATAACCCCAATTGGTAACAGAATTTTAAGTAGGAGTTCAAGGAAAGGGTAGAGAATTTTAAATTTCTCTTTGTTCCTTTTATACATTTATTTTAAATGTAAAGCGTTTTAAGATTTAAAAATAAAGGATTTTAAACACTTTGTAATCGGGCATTTTCCCGCCAAATTGCGTGCTTCATTGTGTGGTAGCGTTTGAAACACTTTCCTTTGTGCAGGGGTACACTACAAAACTTGCACATGTACCATGTTTCACTGCATAGTTTATGAGCGGCACACACAGGACAACAACGTAAAACATTTTTATTTTTGCCGGTTCCAACTAGAGGTTCCAATGTATGTTTCCTCATGTCCACTGACAGTCTCCCTGGTGGATCCGATTTTACTCATTTCCCGCAAAAAATGTGTTAAGCATGTGTATGTATTAATTTTTAAAATATAAAGGAAAAAACCCCCTAAAGTGCCAAAGTGTGTGTTGAAATCACATATCAAGAGTCAGCGCCAGGCAATGAAAGAGAAACCAATCACCAATAGGTTATTTAAAGACTAGAGGCCTGGTGCACGGAATTTGTGCATGGGTAAGGTCCCTAGGCCTGGCCAGCGATCAGGGCCAATCTTTGGGGTAAATGACAGGGTGATTGGGAGGCCCTGCCTTGGCTGGCCAGGAGCCACCCACTTGCCAGCCCTGCTCCCCGATGCTGCCACCAGTTGGGGCCTGTGGGCAGCTCCTGCCCCCTGGTGGTCAGTGCGCATTATAGAGGCTGGTCATTTGTTGTTTGATTGATTTGCATATTAGGCTTTTATTACATAGGATTATCTACATATTAATGTATAAATGAATGCCCCATATTCATACTGTGTGGAATTCCTGGCATTGTCAGATTCAGCATAGCATTCTTAAAGTTAGTTTATAACACAGTAACAGGAACAGATGTGTATATTTATGTAATTTTAGTAAAATCACCCACTCAACGACAGGTAGTACTGATGGATAGAAACTATTTAAAGGCAAAAATAACCGATTATAGCTGAACTGTGGTTGTTTAATAAAACTGTACCACTATATAAAAAAACAACAAAAAACACTTCTAACCTCATATAGCACTTAATATGGGCCTAGCAGTGTTCACAGTGCTTTTTATGTACTAAATTATCACAACTACCCTAAATCGTTGGTAGTATTTTATCTCTGAATGAGTCTTACATTAAAAAATCTGTAAAAATTTTATTGTATTTAACTTGTATCACACAGTACAAAATAAAGTCAATGAGAGAAATAACTATTTACAAAATGATACAAATTATTTTGTATGTTTCATTTTAAAAAGTCCTGACAATAAATTTTTCTTCCTTATCCTGATATGCTCCTTATTATATGATTAGCAATAATTCACAAGTCTGCTTTAAAGAATCCAATCCAGGTGCTTTGCCCATGATTTTCAGTCAGCAATGCACCCTTCTGCCCAGAAGTAAATTTGCCTTGCTGAGCCATTTTTGAATGTTTGTCTCATTCTCGTTGAGCATTTCTAACAATTTGGGGATTCATCTGGGATTTTGCCTCTTGAGAGAGTCATTTGGACTCCCTTTCAAGGGGAGGTGCACTCCACCATCTTATTATGGTGGCCTCTGGGAAAGGGAAACCTTTGTCACTCCAAGCTGGCAACAGACTCCAGATCGAAAGTTAATCGGCAACACAGGGGAAGGGCCCGGGAAAGAGAACTGTGGAAACCAGGTAACTATGCATAGACCAAGGTGCAAAAACTTCAGGGAGAAGTTAGCAGAGCCCTGATGGTCTGGACATCCTCGGAGGTTGGGCATATGTCACTGGGAAAGGTCTGGGACATAAGGTGAGTGCGGAGTTCTGATCTGCACTCCGGTTCTCCTGCAAGGGAAATGGCTGGAGAGGGGCAAAGCAAATTTCAGGGAGTGCGACACATCTCCCAATATGGGAGGTTGAGCAGGAATAAACAGTCACAAGGAACTTTCCAAGGATGGGAAACAAAAATTCTAGGCCTAGGAAAGACATATCCCAAATAGTTCGTGGGGAGAATGCTGAGGCTATGGGGAAAGGCAGTCCCCAAACTAGGGACTGGAGACGTTACTCTTCTTCAGTGGGTTTTTTTAATGCAGGGTGTTCTGTGGGGTCTGTGGGTTTGTGTGCTCCTATAAATACTGTATATAAGAAAAAATAAAAAATCCAATCTGCATCAAATTCAATGACAGATTATGTGGACCCCTAAACTATGTAGATCACTAAAAAGTACCATTCTATCTTTAAAGTGATGTTGTATTTGTAAATTCACATAGTGAGTCAATGATCTGCTTCTAGTCCACAGACTAACAAATAATAAAACCAGAGATCTGATATGACTAGAAGACATTTTATTTATTTATAAAATATATTTTTTATTATTGATAGTATTATAGATAGCTCCCATTTTGCCTCCTTCCCCCTGGATTCTAGGCATCCCCTTCTCCCCAGGTCTTCCCTACCCTATTGCCTGTACCCATGGGTTATTCATATAAGTATGTAGTTCTTTGATTTATCATGACTAGAAGACATTTTAGAGGAAGATAGGGTTTTAAAAATGTTGAGCAGAGTTAAGCCAGTATACTGAGTTTCTAAGTTAAACACAAGTTTTCGAAAGTTCAAGATCATGGCTACCTATGCAAATTTTTTATGTCCATCTTTTACACACCTACCAACCTTTCTTTTTTCCCCTCCAAATTTTAAAACATTTTAATGTATGTGACTTTATTCAATCTTTTTCAAGTCTTTTAAATAGTTAAAGTCAATGACTTAATTTATTTTTTAATGTATTTTTTATTGTTGATAGTATTATAGATTATCTCCCATTTCTCCCCCTTTACACACCTACTAATCGCATTCATCCCTTGTTCCTCCACCTGTCACATCTGGTTCAATGTTCTTTTTTTAAAAAAATATATTTTATTGATTTTTTTACAGAGAGGAAAGGAGAGGGATAGAGAGAAAGATTGATCAGTTGCTCCTGCACATTCCCCTACTGGGGATGTGCCCGCAACCAAGGTACATGCCCTTGACTGGAGTCGAACCTGGGACCTTTCAGTTCGCAGGCTGACACTCTATCCACTGAGCCAAACCAATTAGGGCTGGTTCAAGGTTCTTAATGCTATTCTTACAAAGGCAGTACCCTAGTTTCCAAGGCAGGGGAAGGGGCAAGAAAAACTGGGAAACAGAAGAATTAATAATGAGAATTGACAGGTCTTACAGTATATGTTAAATCAGACCAGAGCAAAGACTTGCACTAGCACTGTAAGTTTTCTGATTGCTACCTACATTTATCTTGTCATCCAAAAACTATACAAGAACTTGATTACAGATTCAGGTATTTTATTGCTTCCAAACACCTATACAGTTCCATTGGTACCTCTTTTTACCACAGATTACATTGATTTTCTCTTCTAGCAGGCCAAACAAACCCCAAATTCTTTAAAAATAGTGATTACTTCACTGGCTGGTAGGGCTCAGTTGGTTAGAGCATTGTTGTACACCTAAAGGCTATGGGTTCAATGCCCACTCAGAGCACTGGGGGAGTCTCTCTCTCTCTCTCTTTCCTCTCCTCTCCTCTCTTCCTTCTCCCTCTCCCTCTCCCTCTCCCCACTTCTTCCTCTTTCTAAAATCAATTAAAAAAACACACATGCCCTCGGGTGAGAATTAAAAATTTTTATTTCTTAAATATAAATATACTAGAGGCTTGATGCATGGATTCGTGCGCTGGCGGGGTCCCTTGGCCTGGCCTGCGGGGATTGGGCCAAAAGTGGCTCTCCAACATCCCCCGAGGGGTCCCAGATTGCGAGAGGGCAATTCTTGGTTAAAACACCCTGGAATTGGGCTCCCTCCTCTCTGGTCCCAGGTGCATCACCTGAGAACTGTAGCTGCCAAGTCACCACAGCTCAGCAGCTCCTGCATTGAGCGGCTGCCCCCTGGTGGTCATTGCATATCATAGCTATTGGTTGGACGATCAAACGGTTGGATGGTCACTTAGGCTTTTATATATATGTGGGAAAGCATGGGGCTTGGTTGGAATGTCTGTAAGAAGGATTCTCTGAAAGGTTGGGGGCCTCTGAGGGAGAACTTGCCGAAGGTGGCAGTTCCTACCTTGACTTTTCCAAACAAGTCTGACCCCTTGGGGTGTTTTGCTAGAATCTCTATGCTTAGTCTTTAAAAGCCTGACCTTGTAGAAGCATATACTTTCTCAAGGATACTTACCATGCTGATTGTACCTAGAGAATAATTTTAGTTCAAGCTGTCAGGACAATAAAAGCCTAAAGAGATAGGTGAACAGGGCTACTTGGCGGCGACAGACAAATAGTGCCTTAGCCCTCTCTTTTACAGAAATATGTGTCAGAGTAATCATTCATCCATCATTCAGGATCTGCTGGTCAGTCCCGGCATATCTATAGATAAGTGATCTCTTAAACTACAAGCAGAACATATTCTGTAAGTTTTTTACCTTATTTTTTGAAATCCATAAAGATTTTTCCTATTAAAAAAGAAATCTTACAAATGAGTTAGTTTCATAAGCCAGTCAACCAAGCCAAAAAAGTAAAACATTCTTTATTCCCTCCCCCTACAAAGAGGGGAAGGAGGTACATGGGAGATCAACAGAATGAAGATATGAACAGGTTAAGGACAATAAGGGCATGTGTGTATGTGTAGGAAACTTCCCGTGGTAAGTTAATTGCACAGTAAACAAAGAAGAAAAATGAGGGAACTAGAACGTGCATGATCACTATGAGAAAGAAAAAGGAAGCGGGAAGGAAAGCAGATCAGAAAGTTTCGAAGGATGGCTACCACTGTCCGGGGAAACTTGGTTACAGGGGAAGTAACTGCTTCTATATAGGTAGGGAAGTGAGTATAACCTGCTGTGTTTATATATAAGGCTTAGAGAATATATAGAACAGAGTTGGTCTAAAATAGCTGGTATAAAGAGATATTACTGCTAGTTAAAAGGACCTTTCAAAGTCCTTTATTGCCTTTTATTTGGATAGTAGAGGCCTGATGCATGAAATTCATGCAAGAGTAGCCTTCCTTCCCCCCGGCTGCCAGCACAGGCTTCCCTCTGGCATCTGGGACCCGGGCTCCCCTTGCAGCCAGGCTTTGTCCAGAAGGTTGTCTGGAGGGATGTCCAGTCTGATTAGCATATTATGCTTTTATTATTGTAGAATACAGGGTGAGGCAAAAGTAGGTTTATAGTTGTGAGTTGACCCTCTACTATGAGGCTGATTCTGCCCCTATATTTAGAGATCTTCTCTGCCAGTGACCAGCCAGTGGTGAGGCAAGTTTGTCTAATTCAGGGGTAAATATTAGATTGTCTGTTGAGGAATTTCAACACCATTTTTATTAATAATGGTAGAAGACTGAAGGCTTCATTTGTAAAGGTAAATCCAGAAAGCCAGTGGACTCTGGAGTACAAGGCATGCAGAAGGAAGGTACTGGCTTCATACCAAAGAAGATTAAGTGAAAGTCTACAGGTTGAACCATGAACTCTCTTATCACTGCCATTCCACTATCGCATTCTCATCCCCAACTCAGCTATAAAAACAAAAAGTCAGCTACCCAGGAATGAAACTGAATTTTTTGGGGGAAAACTGACCAATTCCCCA